>JASVER010000010.1:567987-754672 GCA_030449065.1 Oceanodroma leucorhoa | reverse complement strand
AGCACTATACCAACTACTAGAAAGAAAATTAATTCCACCCCAGCCAAAACCAGGACACACTTCACTGTGGTGAAAAAGACACATACAAGAGGACAAGTTAATGATAGAACATCAGCCTTCACTTTGAATCTTCTGGCTTTTGGAAGATTCCCCCCCTTAACTGCATTATGTATGTAACACAAGTATTTTTATATTTAATTGTAAAAGCAAGACATTTGTATGTCAGACAGCTTGTAYGTTTTTTCCAGCTATATTGTTCTAACATGTCACCTGTCCCTCTACACGTTGCTCTTCTTACATCTTCAGGCCATCCCAGTTTCAAACAGTACCATCACCAACAGTACAAAGAACTGAATACTGGAATGTGCTCTGCAGTATCCATTAATTGACTACGTAAATACACCCTATGGCCCAATAGGTGTCCAAAGCACTGGGGAATGCCAAGAACAAGTATGGCCACTGCTACTGAAAGCTGGGCAAGTCTTAAATATTTGGATTGGCTTTTGGTCTGTGTACCTATCCCTTCAGAAGGGCTGCAAGTAGAGACCAAAGAAGACTTATGAGGCAGAAGACAGTCAGTACGCACTGCAATAAGTGCTATTCCCCAGCAATTCCAGGTGATCTATATTTAATCACTAAAAATATATAGATAGGAGTTTCCAAAAGAACTATGTTCCCACTTCTTTTATAGGATAGTGCAGCCTTACTGAGTTTTAATGGACTTCAGAAGTTGGGGTTTTTTTCCTAAATAAACTAAAAAAGTAATTATGAAAGGAAAAGGATTACTTGTAGGATAGGCCATTATACAGAGAAAGGAAGCAATGTGAAACACCCAGTGGGTTGTCCCTAAGAAGCCAGCTGCCAGGAAGAGGATTCCCATCTCTTAATAACAGAAACTACATCATGCGCCATCTTCAATTCTACACTGGCAAAAGTTCAGTTGCTAGCGTTAAAATAGAGAGTGTTCACTGTGGCTCTTTCCTCTAATAAACTCTGTCCTTTGGAGGAAGAAAAACCATATTTTTCAGGATATTATGCTAAACCATAACAATCATTAAATAAAGTCTACATTGATAATTTTTTTAACAATATCTGTATTAAATAAAATACAAGAACTAATAGGCTACTTTATCTAGATAATCCAATTTACCCTTTTTTTTTTCCTTTTGAGAAATAAAAACGGTAATGACAATTTGTTCATTAAACTGATACGTTCCATTTTTTATGGCGTTTGGTAAACTTTATCCACATCAGTCTGGTGCAATTTGGCTCTTATTAACACTAGTCTTTAATAAATTCCCTTTGCTTTAATACCATCATGGGTATTCTGCAGGTTATTCTTTTTATTAAAATAAGATACAAACAAGAGAGATCAGTACAAAAGACTTCATAGAAGTGTACCACATTTCAAGGGAAAGCAATCAGAGACATAGTTTTAGTTTATATTATGTTGCTTCCTAAAGACAATGAACAAACCTGAAAAATATTGCTTCCTTTTATTTTAACGTTCATTCGAAGAGGGGAAAAAAGGCGGATCAGAATAAACCTGTAAAGATTATAAATCTTGCCTGGAAAACAAATGTACAGTGTTATTGTTTCATATTCTTGTTTCTGTTTGTTGTYAGGTGTTTGAAAAACGGAAAACACTGCTTTGCTTTTACTTTACAGAAATTTTTCACGATTTCATATACATAGTCAAACAGTATCTCCATTTATAAGTGTTACAAGTAATAGGGTGAAGATGACACGGATACAATACTAGTTCAGTTCCTCGCACTACTCTGTAAGAAGTATCACCATGTATTAGACCACAGCAGTCATATTTCCTGAGATTTTAAGCATTATTTTCAAAACTCCACCCCTCTTCCAAAAAAAAGGTCACATATTCTTCCTTCACACTTATGTGAAGCTCCCACTAAAAGTAATGAGAAATAATGAGTACTATGCTTCTCACAAAAAAAAAATCTGTTCTCTGATAAAAATAAAGATTACAGGATAATGCCTTCCATTTTCCAAAGAAAGCAGAATTTAGGAAGCTTTCTAGGATTTTCTCTAAACCACATTTATATGCTACTGTGCTGATAGCAAGCACAAGGAAATGTGCTTTCCTATATTTCAGCACTTAAGCCCCACTCATAAAAATTAGGTGCTTAGGAACCAATTAAATAACTTTGCCTTAGCTAGCAGTGTGCTACAAGTGAGAGAGAACAGTCACCTGTGGTCCCAGTTTGGACTCATATTTCTCATTAATAGTTGTTTCTCATTAACAGTTGTCAGAAACAGAAAAAAATATTTTGGAAATTTAATCACACCGTCACTTTCAGGAAGACTGTGCTAACTCATTTTGAAGGTGAAGTCAGAGCACTGGGCAACTTCAGGAACAACAAAAAGCAATACATTGTGGGGGCTGCCTTGCCTCTCAGAGGAAACTCGTAAGTAATTACATTTGAAAAAATTACAAATTATTTTGCATTGTACGCAGAGTTTGAGCATGAAAGAAATCACCGAGGACTAGTAACTTGGAAGTAATATATATATTTTCTGACTTCCTGATTTATTGATTTGATGCCATGTGAATAGGCTGTACTTGGTAGCTTTTATGTTGAATTTTCATCAGAGTCAGAGAAAAAGGAGGAAAGTGYGTGAATAGATTTATTCAAGGAATCCATGTGGCATCCTCTTTGGGGTCAATTTCACCAATTTTTTGGAAGAGGTTAATTACCTCTYCCTACCTCCAGTAAAATGAGTTCTTCAGATTTTGAGTTCAGAGTCTTTTGGCCCTCAACATCCACGGAGCTGATGTCATATGTAGGGGGGRAAAAACCCACAGCAGTCCTACTTGCCTACCATGTCTTCATTACTACAACCTCCCGATGAGAAAGGATTCTGTTTAGCATGGAACAAAGGATCATAAAATACATATTCACAGCAGAGCCAAAATTGCTTTGGTAATAAAAATTTATCTTCTTTTTCTCTTTGAGGGCTTCTGCACAGGTAATCCATTATTAGTGGCTCACAGCCAGCAACTGGCTGTGAATTGAGCTGGTGAATAAATCAGCCTACCTAGATAAAGACCCAGAATAGTGGGTACGCAAGTATGCAAGAGAGGCCCCAAACAATGACAATTTTTCTGTTTCTTGAATGCAAATGGTTTAATGATGGATGACCCCATTCCTTTAATGTCCATTTGGGTGCTTCGTATAATTATTTGAACATTCACTTGAACGTAATTCATTTGACCATCAATTTGGGACCTGATGAAAATACTACTTCCTCGTATAATCCAAGAATAGCAATGCATCTTCCAGATAGTTGAAGTATGAGATATCCATTGCTAAATGCATTGCTCTCATAGCTGAACTGCATGTTCTTTCTTTCCTTTATAAATCTGGCATATACTGTTGTTTGTTACCACTTGATTAATTTATCTTCAAATTAACAGTAAAGTTGCACAACTACTTGTGGTCTGACTTTCAGTATATTCACAGGTCTCTCCACATCTTTTACCTGGTGATGATCCAGAAACATTTCTTAGTGCTTAGTGATGGATGCATCCCTTTGGCATTACTTGGCAGAGGATTAGAGAAAAAGATACCTCCATATGCAGCTGAGGTCTTCCCATAAATCTAACAAAAGTTAACATCCTTAATTTGAAGGATAGCTAAAAGCAGTAGGACCCCAAGAACTCCAGATCACAGGTCATCTTCCTTCTTTTCATTAGGAGATATCCTAAACAGAACCTATTCCTTCAGTTCCAAAGAACATTGTCTTTTCCAGAATTCTGTCTCCAACTCCAGAGATACTTTGGGAATGATTCTGAAAAATAGTGATAGGTAGATATAGCACAGAAATAAACATAATAATCAGACTGGTCCATTGTTGCCAGTGTCCTGGTTTCAGCTGGGATAGAATTAATTTTCTTCCTAGTAGTTGGTATAGTGTTATATTTYGGATTTAGTATGAGAATAATGTTGATAACACACCGATGTTTTAGTTGTTGCTAAGTAGTATTTACAGTAGTCAAGAACTGCTCAGCTTCCCATGCTCTGCCAGGTGCACAAGGAGCTGGGAGGGGACACAGCCAGGACAGCTGACCCAACTGACCAAAGGGGTATTGCATACCATATGACATCATGCTCAGCATATAAGGCTGGGGGAAGAAGAAGGAAAGGGGCGACGTTGGGAGTGATGGCGTTTGTCTTCCCAAGTAACCGTTACGCGTGATGGAGCCCTGCTGTCCTGGGGATGGCTGAACGCCTGCCTGCCGATGGGAAGGAGTGAATGAATTCCTTGYTTTGCTTTGCTTGCGTGCGTGGCTTTTGCTTTACTYCTTAAACTGTCTTTATCTCAACCCACGAGTTTTCTCACTTTTAGCCTTCCAATTCTCTCCCTCATCCCACCCGGGGGGAGTGAGCGAGCAGCTGTGTGGTGCTTAGTTGCTGGCTGGGGTTAAACCATGACAGCCAGTTTCTGTGACTCTGAAAATCTGTGAACAGTTCCCAAACAAGAGAGGAATGTTATAGACTATTTACATTAATCATAACAAAACTTCCAAACAAATCTTCCCAGATACAAAATAGTTATGCTTCTTTCTTGGAACTTCTGCAATTTACTGACAGAAAAAGTGAAGCATGAGTGTAATGCCTTTTCTATTTTTTTATTTAAAGGGCAAAAATACAAGCCCTAAAAGAAAAAAATATAGCCTATGGATGCTTCAGTGGCCTCTTGTGACAACTGAGTTTCCTGTGAATTAACAAGCAAAATTCAGCGCAGTCTGGAGTGATACCTAGAACCACCTTTCCGTAGACTAATATTTAAAATGGTAGGTTTCTCCAAAGCATGCCCGGAATGTCCTGGTTGTGTAAAAAGATTAGAAAGATACAGCGTAAGACAGCATATTACCAGAGTAACAGAATTTGTTGAGAGGTTGCAATACTGCATTGTCATCTCCCAATTTTAACTTCACATGCTTTTCACCAGAGCAAGGCTGGAACGGAACTAGTGTTTCGCTGTGCTGACGTCAGACCAAGAAATGCAACAGAATTAAAACGGTCAGTAATACACTCCATGTTCTCAAGCGCGCATGCCACCAACAGTCTATGCATACCAAGAATTTGCAGTCACTGGCAATGAGCAGACTGCAGGACAGCAAATTTGTGGCCTTCAATATGCAGGTCTGAGAGTGGGAAACGCTACCATCTACTGCTTTCTGCCGTCTCTAAAGGCATGCAGCTGTTACAGCACAGAAGGTGTTAGATGACAGTGATATAAAGACATGGTGCTTGCCATTTTGGACAGTGAAAATTCCTGCCATTCCATCTTTGCTACCACTCCATTAGGAAATAAGAAGAAAAAAAGAAAAGAGAAAAAAAGAGAAAAGAGTATTCACGGATCTATCTTGATAGTGCAATTTGTGCAGAAAACTCCTGAAACAAATTTTATAAAGCTGTAGTGTGTTCATTGCACTCACTTTAAGGCATATTTGATTGCAAAAAGTAATCTGGACTGTGCCTCACCTAGATCAAAAGCTAATTTGACTGGAAATTCAGCAAACTCAATAGTATGCCTGACATTGCTCAGGAAAGAATTTTGTCCAACGGGTAAAGAAAAAGCTAAAGAAAAAGATATTTTTATGACTCACACAGCACAGGTAGTCTTTTTCATTTGTTTCCAGAGGCAAATGTTTTCTCTGTGTCTTTGAGCTCTCTAGAAAGTTTCTCCTTACCCCATAAGTTGGCAAACAAACGTAACTTCATTATTTTTTCTCCTTCTTTTAGACAAGGCATAGACTTCTGCATTTGAAAGTTTCAGGAGGAATATCACTGGGGCCTGATGCTTCACCTTCTGATATCTACACGAGAGCTTTAAGAAACTGCTGCGGATGTTAGTGCTGCTCCTATGTGGGGAACAGCAGAACTTCATTTAGAGCTTTAGGCAGACAGTGTATTAAACTGTTGAAATGTTTGTGCCAGTGACAGAGGATTTTCCTTTCATTCAGTTTGACAGCATTTGACCATCTTCACTACAGAATRGTATAACACCACTAATTTTACAGCCAGAGACTGTTTTCAAGCTGTCTTCGAAGCTTTCAGGTTTTTTCTGAACAGAAGCATGTTGAAGTTTTCCCATCTTTTTTTGACCAGTTATCTGCTACAATATGAACATTTGCTTCTGCTTTATGTTTATCTCTGTGGTGAGCAGCTTTTGGGTTTGCCAATTTTTTTTCAAACCTTGTGCAGTATATGTTATATATATGGAGGAACTTGATAGAATCATCACTTTTTGTCAGTGCAGTCTTGATATTTGCATTTGAGAAAAGCCAACAAATTTGCATTTGACAAGAGCCAAATAGCTCTGCAAAGGGCTTGTATAGCAACCCTGAGAGTTTTTCACCTATTTGCCATCTTCATCTTAAGATTCATAATTGAAATATAGCAATATCTCATATATCATCCAATTTCTTCTTGGTGTCTGCCACTGTAAGTAACTCATAGTTTTAATGTGTTTTGTCTGTAGTTGTGAAAACGATCAGAGAAGAGAGGACAGAACAACAAGCACCCACAAAAATAAATATGCTAGACCATAAGGCTCCAGCCAGATTTGTAGAGCATGTGAGAGTGATGCCATGAGAGCATCAGTTCTCTCGTCTTCTGTGTCCTAGGAGCAAGACTATCTGGAACAGCTACAAAGACTAAGGATGATTCTGCCTTTTGGACAACACCCTTCTGAACCAAAAGCCTTCATGACCACAATCAATGCTACCACCTCTTTCTTTGTTATAATTACTGCCAGAGTAAACAAACAGAGAAATCATGCAAGAATTTAGGATAATAATATAAAAGCAAGACCACTTTTCATAGTCCAGTAGGATACAGGACTTTGGGGCTGTATAGAACAAAACAGCAAAGCTTAGCTATGTGTCCATACTGACAGCATTTTTAAGGTAACTGCTTATTGACAATTCCTCATGATTTGTAYAAACACACCATTACCTATGTTTTCTATTTGGTCAATACCTCTTTCTTTTTCTSCATCCCTGTTGAAAGAAATATTAATTCCCAAAATTTTACAATATAAAGATGAGTATACAATTCGTATCATAAATCTTTTTTGTAAAATACAGAAGTTGTTTGTATTTCTATAATGTCAAAAAAAATTATATGTGCATTAAAAACTAGATTCCAGGGCCATGGCCAGGGCCATAATCTTCTGGATCATTTTAATCCAAACACTTATAATCCAGTACTGTTTTTTACAAATCTAGCTATCATCGCAAATAGTTGCTTTTGTCAAAGTGACATAAAACTGAGTGGAAGTGTGTTGTTGACATTTTAGCCTACATAAACTAGCAGAGAATAGATCCAATACGGAGTTGACATATGATATTTACGGTATAG
The DNA here is from genome assembly GCA_030449065.1 of Oceanodroma leucorhoa. Classification (NCBI taxonomy): domain Eukaryota; kingdom Metazoa; phylum Chordata; class Aves; order Procellariiformes; genus Oceanodroma; species Oceanodroma leucorhoa. The sequence goes on along the minus strand of JASVER010000010.1, from coordinate 747,275 downwards.
AAAGAACTTGTTACAACCTTTTCCTGTCCCATGAGGGACCTCTCCCCAAGGCAAGTCTATAGTTTTCTGCAGTCAAAAATGGCACACCTTGCTACGAATGGCCTCTTGCTTCAGGGCCATGGATTCTTCTGTCTGGTCTTGCTACCTCTATCTTGTAGCGATTCTTTAAAGGTTATTCATTGTTACTACATCCCAAATGCCCCTGATTTCTTCTCCCTTGCTCTTGCAGTCCCCAGTGAAACACGAAATGGTATTAACACCTCCCAGCAGCACTACTGTATTCCTGTTCCTCACTGGCTATTGTATTTCAAGGTAATTTTCCTTCAAAATCTTTTCAGAACACCCTTGTCCTCTACTATTCCCAAGCTGTACCATGGATCACAAAGGTGGGCAAACCCAGCACATCATAGATACAGGTGCAACATCATCCTTACAATATCAGATGATGTCTGAGATAAGAGATCATTCTCATCTGGACTGTTGCCACCATCAGGATATTTTCATTAATTTATCACTTTTATTTSTGCCTCTTGTTTCTTTTCATAAATATTTTCTTTCCTTGCTAAAATTACCTTTTAAATTTATGCTGAGCAGTAAGTAAGACGTGTTTATCATAAATAATTTAACAATATAAAATATTTGATAAAACTCATGGGGAAACCAGTTATTTACRTAACTAAACTTCCTAACAGATATGAAGTTGACAATAATACTTGCTTTATCATCATAAAACTTCATAGTTTTTGTCATTGACCAGGACTCCATTGTGCCAAGTGCTGTACACTAGATGCTGTGTAAGCATAGGACAAAAATATAGCTTCTGCCCTAGACAGCTTACCGTCTGCAAGACAACAGAGGAATATAGACAGCTGGAGAGGTACAGAAGGTGACAAGATGATTGTGATCATTGTGGTAGGCAGTAGTCAGAGCAGGAGAACAACACTGTTGTCAAGTTYTAAATAGGCATCACAGAAAAGAAAGGTTTTAGGGAGATACAACTCGCTTAAGCCACTGGAATATAYCAGTGACTTGCCATTTATTTCTACATTTTAATCTCCCCAGCCTCTCTCTCTTTTCCTCTCTCCAGACTCTCAGGTTCTCTCTGAATAAAAACTTGTAGCAAAACACACAAAATAACCACTACCTTCACTTTGAGAGGCTCCACTTGCTAGTAAATTCCCATAATCTCATTTAAACACATATATAAAGCTTTAGAAATACATTAGAAGATTATAAAAYGTATACAGGAGTATGCACTTGTATGAATCCAAGATTTATACCTATATTAGTGTTGTTAACAAAGGCAGAGCTTGAAATTCAGACCCGAACCACTCTGGCAGAAGAAAAAAATTGGTGAAATGACCAAATAAAATTGATGATGATGTGAACATCAAGGTTTAATCTGCTGTAGTATATGCCAACTCATCAGGCTAAATTTCACCCCAGCCTGCACAGAACTCCTGCTGGAGACACTGAACATACCAGTAACAGGGACACTGCATATAGACAGAATGGAGTTTATAATTTTGTATAGCGTTATAAAGCTAAACCGGCTGTTTGTATGGATTCTTATGGAAACTGGTTGTTTTACTTTCTTTTTACAATTGCTCTAACACCATAGCCCAATGTCCACGTAACCTTAGACAGCCCATCTGGCAGCTGCAGGACCCAAACTCTAGCAAATACCTTGTAGGAGCCATGGCAGGGGTGTCCCCAGAGACTCCTCAGTCACATCTCCAGCAGCCTGTTAGCTGCATCTATGTGAGCTCTTGACGAACTTGCCTCTCAGGCTGCCCAGGGGTCAAGCTTGCTGCCGAGCTGCATGAGTTGCCTCATTTTGCTGGACAGTTTTGTATTGACTTCTACCTGGCTATGAGCACTTTGCCTCTGCTTGTCTTTGTATTACCTCCTATAATAGATACAGATGAGTTATATYCAAGGTTTTTAACAAAGAAGGAGTGTTTATAGCTCCAATAAATCGATATGGATAAGAAACATACCCCCCCATCTCTTCAAATTGTCTACATTCCAGTAAAGTTGATAACTTGCTTTTCTTAGTGAAAGGCAAAATATACATCCTTTAAAAATTTACACTGCCTGATATAGCAGATTCTCAACAGTCAAAGCCCAACTCTTCTTTAGGTGGGTGTAATTTTAAGAGAAAAACAAAGCAGTATAAGTATTTAAATTAGCACTCACATTTCAGCTCTGAGAAGTATAAAAAAAATAATTACAGGTCCAAGCCAGAGGTGTACACTTCGCAGATGACGTAAACTGCGGCTATAAGGAGGAATCTTTGTGTAGGCATCTTCATTTTTAGTCACAATGTATTTGCTGAATTCCACCATTAACATATTTACAAACAAATTGAAAACCATAAACCCAATTTATATACATTTATGTTTCTCCTGTCAGTCTAGGCCCCTCATCTTGTCTCAGACTGAAGCGACATCAGCGCAAATCATCCTGCTGACATAAATATCAACACCGAAGCGATACTGAAGGATAAAACCAAACTATAAGTAAGTAGATAAATGCTTTAGCTTTACTGTTTGGCACAGTCTTCCCCAACTTCCTGTGCATTATTCTTGTCTAAAACCTCTTTACGCAGTCGCCTGTCACAGATGCCTTTGACAAGGCAAAGACAAAGCAAAGACTTTCTTTARGTTGGTAAACGTATACATTGCAAAGTAATGTACCATGGTGTCCAGTCTCAACTGTGGCCTCAGCTATTACAGCTATACACATTTTACCTCATTAAGTTGTAAGACCGAATTCCTGTGTTACCTTTTTCCTTACCAAAATGTGCAGCTGCTATAGACTTTTTCACTTTATTCATCCTCATCTCTATCCCAGTTTATTTAACAGTGGTAATATCTCAACCTTGTCAAAATACCTTGATGTTGTCATAAGCTGCAGCRGTGTATATATTGCCTTCCAGTGTCTTTGCATAGCCCAGGCTTAACATAAAAGGAAAATGCTTCCATCCATGTGTCAGCAATATGATAAATAGCAATGATGGAAGACAGTAAGGAGGCCTGTGTGTTTAAAAGAATTTGTGTAAAACTTCCCCCCCCTCCCCTCTGATACATCAAAGAGTGCTTGGTTCTCTGAAGTGATCACAAAAGGCAAGCCACGTGGTGCTGCAGGCTGTGGCAAGCGGAGGTCTGCTGTGTATGCAYGCAGTATGAAATATGCAGCCAGAAATGCAACATGTCCAAGAGCCTGGAAGAGAGGAGGAAGGAAGACAGAAGCGTTAGGACAAGAAAGAATGAAGTGTGACAAGAGAAACTGAAGATGCAGAAGTTAAATGGACAATAGGTTTAGCTGGTATGACATATACAGTCAGACAAAAGGTGCAGCGCCTTTCTAAATGGCATTGAGCTGCTGAAATGAAATGGAGAATAAAAAGAAATTATCGAGAAAAAATACGTGAAAAATAGCAACAGAGAAGAACACAAGAGAAAAGAAAGCAAAGCTGACTGAGATATGAAGTAGTTCTAGAAACAAAACAAGAATGTCCCAACAGCATAAATGCAAGATGGTGAATAAAAAAGGTTAAGAGCAGGCCCCAGTTAACTGCTGGCATAGTTAATATGCCATGCCAGGTTGAAAGAAGATAACAGCTGCTGCCTTCTCTATGCAAAAAAACATCCACCTAGTAAAACATTCGGTCACCCTGCAGTATGTACTAGCCTACAGCCACTATCACTGGAGACATGTTGTGTCATTAAATATTCTGGTAGACATGGAAATATTTGAGCAAATGAGAATATATTTTAGAAGAAGACAATCAGCGACCAATGCCATATTGTAATAGCAGCCATAGGCAAGAAAAGAATAAGAAATAAGCATTCTTCATAGAGAAAAGTCTTTAATGCTTTGTAGATTCAAGAAAAAGCGATATATTACACCTGCAGCAAACTACATGAGAAAAAGGAATTGTGCTGGTAGGAGCTAAATAAATATTTGCTAAATAACACATAATACACATTTAGATTTTTGAATTTTCAACATTTCTTTTTAAATGCCTCTAATGATTCAGTAGACGAATTTACTAATGGAAAAAAAAAAATGCCCCAGTCTCTGGAAAGCAGCCTAGATGTGGAAGGATGAATATTCTGAATGAACGTATCTTGGTCACCAATCTCAGAGATTAATTTACTCAGTTTTCCTCCAAGAATTGAACAAATTTGGGTGGGCAATTTGAAGACTATTTAATTTCATCCCTAATCTATATACTCCAATAACAAATGTAGTGATTTTAAAGAAGCTGTTAACTGAACAAACAACAGAAAGACAATCAGCTGTCTACCATATGTTCCTTGTTTATTTAAACAAAAATATCCATTTTGAGCTCAATCCAAAGTCCATCCAAGTCAATGGAAAGATTCTTCCTAATTTGAACAAGCTCTGGAATAAAGTTTATGTGGTTTTACATGTAGAACCTGTCTTGTATATTAGCCCTACAACTGTCCCAGACCTCCTCAGTTGAAACACTAATGAAAATTTTTAAAGTTGTATTTAGTTAGTGTGTGCTGACCTGTTAAAACCTCAGGCTCCAGGAATTCAGCAGAGCAGCTGATTAGACGCCAGGTAAGTGCTCATTTATACACTGAGCTACCTGCTTTGTTGATGTAAAAATTCTATTTGAGCATAAAGTACTTGTTGCTTTGGGTAAAGCATGAAGGTAAACCTTCTCTCATTTCAGGATGACTTCCTATTTGCATTCATTTCAGATGGAAGACTTTGAGCAACAGGAAATTAGTTTCTTGAGGGTTAAATAGATTCCCTAAAATTTGAGATAAAACCTGGTTTGAGCAAACAAAGATATTATTTAAGTATAAATATCTGGATTTAAATTTATTCAAATGTCTTAATTATTTAAATGTAAATATTTAAATATAGTGTTTAAATACATATTAATTAACTATATGGGGAAGCATTACTTTTGAATGCAATGTAGAACTGCCCTCAGGAAGTTATGTTAGCCTTAGTTCTGGAACAATATCTTTGCCTCTGTTCCTCCTCACAAAAAGATGAAGTTTAGGATCATTCTAATTATATGTACTTCAGATGATCTGTTTCCTATTTTGGTCTCAAGTGACTAAAGACATGCATAGACACTTCGCAGACCAAGCTTTCTGTCATGCAAATATTAGGTACCTCTATGAAAAGCTCCCACTGTCGCCAGATCCTGCAAACCTATAAAAGGTGGCATTCACCCCGTGAAACCATATTGTCCCTTTTACAAAATGTTGTTCCTTGACAACACTGACTGAGAGTTCCTTCTTTGTCATTAAATATTGATGTCTTACACCTTTTGTTTTATTCAAAGCAGATGGTATACAAAAAAACAAAAACAAGAAAGAGGAAAGATCTCTTTGATACTTGTATCTGACCTCCAAAGAGTCATTACACAGATAGTGGGCCCAGAACATTTTAAAAAATCAGATGCTTTTCCCTACATGAAAGTCACAACTGGGACACAGCTTTGAAAGTCAGTACACAGAGATCTGCTGTAGTAGCCAAAACGCAGCAGCCTCCTCTGTCAATACCTAGAGGAGGAATTCTGACCCAGTCAACTGTATTTGTGATAGATACAGTGACAGACAGAAATAAAGTGCCTTATATAATTTACCGACCTGCAATTTAGACATTGCAGCAACCCTTAATCAAATTCTTGCAAATAAGCATACAGGAATCCAATATAGTTTGAATTGCAGCCTCCACAAATATTGCAAACGTACAGTTTGAAATGCTAAACACATTAAGTGTCTGAAAATTTTCAAATGTACATTTGCGAGAATTACTGTACCTCAAAGCCCAGCTCTTCAGATGATCACTACCTAAAGGGGCTGCGCTAGAGAGCAGAAATGGAAGGTTTCTACCAACAGGTGAACACATGCAAATAGATTTTCAAGTGCCTTCCAGCCTTGSTCTATGTAACCCAATGCAATCTATTGTCCCATCACTTATTAAATTTAGCTACTTTGACATTACGGCAACACTGAAGATAACCATTTTCAACTGTTTTCAAAAGAAGCCAATTTCTCCTTTTCAGTCCACCTCATTTAGTCTGAAATGGCTGTACAATAAGTAGCTGACAGTGCAGTATCAGTACGGTAAGAGACATAAAAGAAATGATATTGCCTTAGCCTACATGAGGAAATCCCCTCAACAATGCCGGAGAAAACGGGTTTTGAACACAGAAGTTACACATCACTGTGTTACTAGTGCATCCTTTTCCACCTCAGTTACAGCAGAGCTCTTTGGCTGCTGCACTCATACTTGAATTACACACACATCCATACACCTCCCAGCCCACTCGACCCATATACCCACCTTCCTCCTCCTAACCCAAATGGTTGACAGTATGAAGTTTCATGTAAGGTATGATCCAGATCTGGGTGGCCCTAATCCTCTAGTTACCTCTTCCTTTTTGTTTTGGGAGACAGAAAGGGAGAGAGAAGCATAAACAACCCATATAATTTGTTTCAGTGCCAAACTGATTTTACTTTAAGTCAATGATAAGATTTCCATGAGTGTCAAAGGAAGTGGCAGTAGATCCTCTTTGTGTCAAGATATATTCCAACGCTAACTTAAATTTAGCATATTCTTTCACAAGTTTATTTTCTAGTCCCAGAACACTGATAAACAATGAATACGATGTTACTACATAACTCTGGTATCTTCTGACAAGATACTTCTATATAACTAGATGGCTACGTTAGAAATATTACCTTTAATCAAAAAGAATTGTGAAATAATACGTGGATGAAATTTCTTAGTATGAAGATGTTAGGCTAAATGTTTTGATTGCATTATGTCAAACTCATAAAATGAAATTTCTACACTGTAAAAGCATTTTTAGTAGATTACGAAATGCTTAAGTGGTAGATACGACTAATTCAATAAAAGTCAATAGGAAACTGATATGATATTACACTTTTTCCATCTTTATTTCCATTTCATCTATCATTTTCTCTCAAAACACATGCCTGTATTTTTATGAAATTGTTTATTATCTGTATAAGTAACGTTATTCATGTTTCATGAATTTGGCCAAGTTCATAAACTGAAAATTACTTGTAATCTACCTTATTGGGCTTCTCCATTAAAGCTCTGACCTAGCTGGCCCTAGCTAATAGAACAAACTGTTATTCAAGGCAGGTTTTACTTAAGATGAAATAAAGAATCTGTATTTTACTTGTAATGCTGCAGCCACGTGTCAAACTAAATTATTTAAACGAGTACTTCTGCAAGCAAATATATCCATTAAGTGCCAGATTGTGTACAAGAGCAGGAGCATAGCCCCTGCTCCAAGGCCAGCCACAACTACCACTCCTACACTCCTCTACATGAAGGCAGAGTAATTCACTACACACTGTAACAAGAGTATGAAGAGTTTATGAATGCATAGAGAAGCACATGGCAAAAAAAAAAAGAGCAATCTCSATAAACTGAATCCTGAAGTTCCTTATTTAATTTAAACTCAATCAAATTTCCCTTTCAATAATATTTAAATCTTGTTCACCATAGATCCAAAAGTACTTTACAAAGCAGCATATGTCTCATTATCTCATTGAAGTTAAAAGGAGATTGTCTTGAGGAAGGAAAGAATAAGGATTTCAGGATTTGTCTCAATAAAAGGTATAAAAAACATGCTAGAGTTGAACAGATCTATTACATCATGGAGAAAAGAAAAGCTAAAACTGCAATATGTTTCTTTTTTTCCCACTAAGTTATGAGWTTTCTTTATCAAATTAATAAAAATAGCATCACTACATCTTGTAATACTGAAATATACAGTAGAATAAGTATCGGAGTTTTTACTTATTTAAGTTATGGTTACATGCTTGGGGATTTTTTCAAGTATCAAGGGTAATTTTCAGGTACAAGTTTTATTTAGCATTTACAGAAGAGATTGAGAATGAGAAGAGCAATTTACAAGATAGCCACAGAACAATTTTAGCATCTGCCCATGTGGAAGAAGGACTCTTGGAGAGTACTGAATACAATTACAATGGTCTTTTGTAATTCAGTTTAGCAGCTACAAACGTAAAGCACTGCTAGATGCAGCTGTTGTCCAGGAGCCCCTGTTGTAACGCCTGGGATACTGGACGACACCTAGAAAAGCTGGGCACACAATTTCCCCTGAAATTCAAAAGGCAATTGAAGTTCGGGACCACCAAAAGATTTTGGTGCTGTGACACAACAGCTTGTCATACCTAAGGAGCAGGCACATGAACCTCAGGTGGAAGACAGTTCCCTAAAAAATGTTTTTGGGAAAGGCCATGCGCTTTAGCGATTCCCAGCAGGGAATTACTAGTTGGAGAGGCTAGAGAAACCAGGGAAGCTTAGAAACAAGAGTAGAYCTTAAACACAGGCAGTATTGAAAGGACATGATTTCCCCTAGGATCACGGAGTCCTGAGCCAGAGCTCAGAGAAGATATAAGCCTCCATTTTAAATTCAATGAAAGAATCATTGAAAGAGCGCTTATTTTCAGAATAGGGGTTGCACTTAGGGTAGCCAGGAATGAACATCTTTGCACATGACTTGGGCAGCTCTGGGCATGCACTGAACTGAAAGCACAAAAAGAACCTCAGTGGCAAAATCTCAGGTACCTACCAGGCTTCAGACACGTAATGGTTGGAAGGATTTCAAAGATTACATAAATTAGGTGCATAAATCCAAATCCAAATTTAGGCACCATTTGTTTGCCAGTTCCTGGAGGTATTTTTTGAAAATCACATCCTTTCTATCTGTAAGAGGAGGCAATTACGTATTTGCACTTGAGATCATGTAATATTTTGCAAATTTATAATATAAATATTTCTCTCAAAGTTGTAATTTTCTTCAGGTGATCAGAAGAGCTACAGCACATTCATCTGACTAATAATGCAGGAAGATACATACATATTTCAGGATTAATGATAGGGTACTTAAAGTAGCTTGCAGTAATGCTCTGAGAAGAATAAGAGGTTGTCATTAAAAAAAGAGACAGAGAGGAAAATTTTGGGATTGCAAACTGAAATTATTCTGCATAGGTAATTCTGTTTGGCACTTCTTTTAATATGATTTAACTTTGCTGATGTCAATGAGTAGAAAGGTGTATTATCAAATACTATTTTGTTTATTGTCACTTAAATGGTTCTTGAGTGCTGGAGTTATCTTCATCAGACTGGTCATAAAACATATATTTAAATTAACACGCCGCTGGCTGCATTTTTTTGCCCATCTTCACAACATACCCTTTACTAATGCTAGTAGAGGAAACTGTAAAATAAATTTTGCAATGTCTGCAATGACAAGGTCACCAGTTCCAATTCAACATTGTTTAAAAAAAAATAGATGTCATTAGAGCTTGAGAAATTTATTTAACATTCCCTAGCCTGCAGTCTAAGCCCCTTGTTACAGGAAAAAATGCCAGTGGTAACGTACTCTAAAAGCCTCATCTTCTACAATTTAAAGGAATACAACATTTGTGTATCACTCACAGTATGAGGTATTTATTTATAATGTTGCAAACTGTCAGCTCCTGTTTTATTTCTATTATATATAGGATGTCAGGAACTGTCAAGAGTAAGAGCTTTACCAAGGGACAGGCCATGTAAAGGCAGCAGATTAGGTAGAGGCCGCATTGAACATGCGCTGCTTGCCCTTAAGGGAGCTGTTACAGAGCAACCATGAAATGGTGGGTTATTGCAGTATCCAGGGCAGCTACGCACAACCACCWTCACATGGGGTTCAGTGGGGCTTGCTTAGACTAGAAAAATGAATATATCAGGGAAATTGGGAAACAAGGAAGGCAACAAAGTGTTTATCCTAAAGAAAAGCTCAGAGCAAGAATAGGTAGAAAATAGCCATGAATAAATTTAGGCTGAGAATTAGATGACTATTTCTAACCATCTGAGAAGTGAAGTTGTGGAAACCTATCTTACTATGAGTGCTGGGTTAATAACCTAACACATAATAATCTATGAGGTTCAGTTTCTGAAAAAAACATTGTATGTATGTCTCCATGGTACAGTGTCAAAGATACAAGCTCGCTGAGAACAAACAAGGACATGAGAAGCAGATTAGGAGCATTAGCACAGTTCTCCACCCACTGTTTGCTTTCTCGTCTGCACCGTGCTTCCTCTCTCCTCCACAGCATTATGGAGAACTTTTCTATCTAACTGATTTTTGGAGTCTGCTGTTCCTTCTTTCTTCCCACTTTTTCTACCTCTTTCTTTCCTCTCATTATGCACTCTTAAGTCCTGCCCTCGATTTTGTCCAGTCCACCTCTCTCTCCACAAAGACTATTCCCTTTGAATACTGCATTCCATTTCATAATTTAACAGTCCTTTCCTCTCCCACACATCCTGGCACCCACAATTTTTATTCCCATCTGCTGCTTTATGCCTAGGATTGAAATATTTACCAGAAACATAGTAACTAGTGAACTAAATGAAGAAATGAAGCCCATTTTCTAGAGACAGTATGTAGACAGCAAACAAAATCATCTCGTTCATCTTCAGATATACCAATACCTTTAATCCATACTGGTAAGCTAAAGAAGAAGCATTTGGCAGGGACGAAGAAAAGTATCTAAAATAAAGCCAAGACACAGCAGCTTTAAGAAGACTATTTCTTTATGAACTAGAGATACACATTTGTTGCAAGAAAGAAACTCCTGCAAATTTTATCACTGCATATGGAAATTCCTATCAGTGTTCTGTTCTCAAACTCAAACCCATGTTTTCTCGCGTTCAACCAATGTTGTATAATAAACTTGAAGAGTTCTTACTCATTAGGCTTTGTAGGAAAGAAAGAACACTTCATCTTTCCCTACTGTTTTCTCACATCACAGTGCCTTTGGGCTCCTGATATGAGATTACAGATGACAGCAGAAGAGATTAGCAAAAGACTAATAGTCTGTCTTCAGGGGGCTATTCTACATTGAATTGTTCCACCAGTATCTCCTGCTTCTCACTGCTTTTTTAAGTAGCACCTGAGCGGAAGCTGACCTGGTCTTAGCAATTTCCCTCCTGTTCAGCCCATGTTTCTCCAAGGGCCTTCCTGCACTATGCTGTACCCAGGCCTAATCCTGTAAAATTACTGACTTGATGATAAGAGAAATCTTAACAAGCCTGATGTAGCTGTTACATCGTGCCCCAATCTGCCTACTATGACGAGGAAATTGTGCTCCACACAGCCAACAAGCCAAAGAAAAATGAAGTGGCACAGGGAGACAATAGAGGAGGATTTCTTCCCCTACGTATTATCACTCATGAGCAGACCTGAATTGCAGACCACCAAATATTACCAGTTTGAACCTTTAGGCTTGCCTGGAAATAGATTTCCTAGACAGGTTAGTCCATTTTGTTGACAGTTGCAGTAACTGCCAATTTTTTACCTTTTCTTAATATATTTTTCCCCTGCTTCCCCGTTTCCCTTTTCCCCAGACCTGCTTGTTCTGATGAGTGTCTGTCTTTTGGGGAAAAAAATTCATTGATATAGCTCTATAAAAATTAGGAACAATTATAACAATTATGTGTATTTCTCAAAATAGAAACCTTAAAGTTTTCGATTACAAGAGGTCTCTTGGATGCATATTGGTATTATCAGTCTATTAAATGATGATGATAAACCTGTCATTTAACACAGGAACTGCTGTAGATGCATTTAATCCTGCATTTGGTTTTCTTTACTTTGTACAAAATGGAGTAGATAAGCCACTTTGCTTCTTTACATGCTAATCACTTTCAAAACACCTGTATCCCCTTTGACAACTGTGCATCCTTTATTAGTATTGGCAAATAATATTTAAACAGAATTCTCACAAGTCCCAGATATGAAAGAACAATCAACATGTCAACTCACACATTAGTCAGAGACTATCACACATCAGATCTTTTCAATGTTTGTGATTCTATTGGGATAATATGGATTGAAATAGTATATCACAAACACAGAAAGGAAGGTCTCCAGTGACAACAGTACATCAATGATGTCAAAACACTGTCAAATAAAGCTATTATTCTTCCAGCTGATACTTTCACTTGCATAGTTTCCCATTGTTATATTCTAATCTTCCCTGTATTTTCATTGTTCAAAATTCAAGTAATTATTAATTTTACACACGCACGTCAGTTCAGACATTAAACAGAGGAACATTTTAAGTGTTCAGGAGTTATGCTTCTCATTACAGATGTATCTTTCCTCTTATGAAAGCCCTTCATGCCATACAGAGTACCATAAATGTAGCCTCTTTGTTTTTAAAGTCTACTATACACATACATGAAAATTGCAGAAAAGCAGCTAAGGAATGTACACTGTAATTGAAGACATTCAGTTTGAACATAGTTTGTTTCACAATTTACTATAAGAATGAGCAGAAACKTTTTTATCAGGAAAAACTTCTGTAACATTGTGCCATAAAGTCCTCTCTGCTGCACAAAAAGACAAGACACAGAAATCCACTTCACTTTCCTGGAAACATTAGCAAAGTCACTCAAAAAAAGAATCATTATTTTGGAGTGAGGGAACAAAAAATAGCCAAAAAAAAGTTTTCTTCCAGGAATAAGTTCCGATAAACTTGAAATGCAAAAAATATTACCATATTTTGAAAGCAACCTTCCTAAGTCTGTAGTCTGGTCAGATAAAACTTTCTTTAACAATGGAGATTTTTAAAAAATGTTCACTTTCATGACTAYTTATTTTGCGTTTGAATTAAATTAATAGGAAAGGCATACTAACGTATATTTATTTGGTTCAATCATTGCAAGCTGACTTCATTTCTGAAGTGTTATATACATCTTACTGAGTCTGACACATTTATATTCAATGAAAATAATTCTCACCAAGTCAAATATTGACATGTGATCACCCTCAATAGTAATTTCCTGTTGTTATTCTCCTCTCAATCTAAATTCTGTTCAGTTTGCTTAAGTAAGTAGTCATTTGGCCTTCTATACGTGATGGTCATGGTCTCTCATCACAGTTACAATAGTTTTTCCACTAGTAATGGCAACTCCTTTTGCGAGAACAAGAGCTCCTCTTGATGATGATGATGACGACTAAATTTATGTATACGTGAGAAAACATGGTTCAGATTAAAAATGGAGCTGAGTGGACATTTTATGCCTCTTTCCCATCAGAGCTTGGAGAGGAGACAAAACACACAGAGAGAAGATCTAGGGAAACACTTCCGAAAGAGTATTGTAAACTACAGCCACCCACCCACATTACCAATGTGTAAATCATTTGTGCTTCACTGGGAATAGTACAATGGGAAGAAGAAGGGCAAGGCAGAAATTTGCAAACATTGGTTTTGGTATTTATATTTTATCAGTTTATGGAGCAATAGAATGTGGCTTACAACCCATGGAAATAGGCTACAATGAATTAAACGTACTGTAGAGTAACGCCTGAGGTTTTCAGTATGTTCCACGCTCGTTTTCACATGCTGCATAGCACTGCAGTCCAGAAGACTGAGTTCTGGTCAATCAGAAACTAATTATTTCTTGGTAGACAAGTATATTTCTGTAGGGTGAAGCTCCATTCACTACTTGTCTCCAAAGCATTTAGAATCTTATTATAATCCATGTGACCTGTTTCTATTTTAAGTGAAGTAATTCACCAAACTGACACTGATAATTCCAAGTAAAGTTTTACAGTCAATCATATGAAGTACTGTGTGTGGATCTTTTTTTTTTTTTTTTTTTTGTATCTTGGTATATTATAAAAGTAGAATTTAATATTGAATCAATGCAGTTTGTGGAATACACTGTATACATCCTTAAGACATAGGCAAGGCTAGCAGCAACTGTTAAATTGTCACAATTGATTTCTTAGATACTAGAATAAGGTGTYTTGAGAAGTATGATACTTTGTATGCTAAAACCTTTATAATATTGGATTTATAAGTACAGGGACAAGATACAGTAAATCTGATATGATAGGAACTCATATAGTAACTTGCACCAGAAGCAAAAGGATCAACTTGTGATCTCAGGCTATTCGGCAGTGAATATCTGTGTCAGATAGTTTTAAAAAGAAATTCTTTTATGAAGAATCAATGTGTGAGATGACCTTTAAAAAATCATTTCACCATGGTATGCCTCAGCTTCCCATCTGTAAAGCGGTAATAATATTTCTTATAACATACAWAAGCACCTTCAAGATTTATTCATGAGAAGTGTTTATAACAGAGCTAGTCAGTATATACAGCTTTAGCCAACAAACAAGATTCTTTAAAATGTGTAATTAAATGAGAAATAAACATCCCACTCTGCTTGGCACTTTTTCAGCCACACCAGGAATAACATGTCCAGTTTTGGTGCCCCCCAGCTCATGAGAGACACTGAAAACCTGCAGAAGGTCCACTGGAGGGCCACCAGGATGATTAAGGGGTTTTAGAGGACTTTTAACATATGAAGAAACGTTGAGGGAATTGGGTTTGTTCAGCCTAGAGGGCTGAGAGCAGTGAGTATGAACACTGCCACACCAAAATTGCAGCTAACATTGACAAGGGACATGCCTTGACAGATCTTAATTCTACTGAAAATGGTGTTAGAAAAGTACGTCCCTAAAAATCTATACTTTGTCTTGCTTTGGAGCATTACAAATGTAAGAAATGCAAGGAAGACCTTTATGGCATTTAAATAGCCAATTCCATTGATCCAATGCAGACATAAAGATCAAATCCTTGACTGTCCATTTTAGACTTTGTGAGAAATGTTTGCCAATATGACCTGCCTATGTATTTCTAAAGCACAGGAGATGAATCATGGATATTGTTATTCTGTGAGAAAATGCACTATTTCCCTAGACAAATCACCCCTTTTCATTAAGGAGACGATGTGACTCTTCCTTGCTTGTTCATGCAAAACACTGCTAGACTGTTGTCTGTCATTAAACGGATGCTTTAACCAGAAACTGGCCAGGAGCTTTCTCTATTGCTCTGAGACACAGCAAAGGTTGAATCTCTTATCACAGTAAACTGTTCTGAGAAAATCCCTTGAGTTGGGATGTTGGGATGGATATTCAGCTATTGGCTAAGGTAATCTTATATTGTCCAGTGGCAATGGAACTGAGAAAAAATAGAAGTGATCCTCAAACCTGGTAGACAAAGTATAAGAATATCTGGGCAGTTCTTGACAAAACCAGCAAATTCTCTACTAAACAGGCAGAGGTAAACTGCGCTAGCTACAGTCACCTCTGATCTGGAACACCATGACTTTTTCTTCCATGAATCTGAAGAGTTTTGCTACATGCRTAGAATGAGGATAGACATCATTATCGATGAGGCTGTTTGTTCTTGATAGCTTGGATGGCAATATCTGAAGGCTATAATATAGCACACGAATTTTTTGTATGTGTAAAATTTAATYTGTTCTTGATTTTAAAGTATCGCACCCTTTAAAAGAATGAGCACTAACAATTGCTTACCAGAGTAGCAACAATAATACTCTCCAGATATGGGTGACATAGAAAGGACAATAACAAAATGATAACTTAAGACATATAATGCACATCATTGGTAATGTTGTCAGAAAATCAATTCAGACAAATTTAAGTCTCATATTGAATTCATTACTTTTCAAAAATATTTCAGATAATCCAAAACACTTATCCATGCCAGGAATTTACTCACAGCTGTATAGCATGTTGGTAGTGACAATTTCTTAGGTGTAGGAAGGGACAGACAGGAATGTGTTTGGAGATGTAATAGGCACAGGAAAAGAAAAAACCTATATATGTTGAGTTGCATTAGATAACCACATAGATATATTTCTGCTCAGTTATCCTGACTATGCGCACAATGAAACCAGCTTTGAAATTATTTGAAGCTTTATTACGTGTTTCAATATAAGACTACACTGCTGTATCAAAGATGAAGTAAAAACAGTAAGTATTTCCATCTAAGAAGGGATTCTGCAGGCCATCAAATTATTTGGTCTTACTAGGAAAATTGTTTAAAAGGAACTGAATGTAGATAACAAAGGCTGTGAGGCACACAATATAAAAACGGCCACAAACATTTTTGATGCTGGTTTAAAAGAAGCAACTAGTTAGTGAACTTAGTGTCACGTGAACGTAAATTAATAAAAACAGGCCATAAAATACAGTTTCCACCTGCCAAAGAATTAAGTACTCTGACTGGACTGCAAAAAAGTCTAAAAATTCATATAACTATAATAACATTTATTTACTTTTATAGTAAAGTAATCTAATCAAATTATAGGCAGCAAGGTTGCAGTTGACCCTCAAGAAACTTGCATTAAATCCTCATCCTTTTCTTCCCATTCATTATACAGCAAGACTCAGTTCTCCATTTGCTGGATTTTTCTGAGAGCTGGGGAAGTTTTTTTGATACGTGCTTAGCTTTACTTCCTCAGTAGCATTATACATACTTCATTGCAAGGAACTTATACATTTATTTAAGAGAGTTACCTAGCAGTTTTAAGGGGAAAAGATACATTCCAAAGTCAAATCCAAGAAGCAAGATTTTCCAAATATGCACTTCCCAGACCCCCCAGGGAAATGAAGAGGCAAACCCAGATGCAAATCTTGCTCTAAAGGCAAAATAACTTAAGAGAGAGTTTTCAACATGCAGTTGGACAAGACGTAGGACACCTTTGTGTTATGAAAGAGCAGCTGATGCACAAGGTTTAATAGCTATAGGTTCATGGGCATGGAACAACCAGATATGAGATAAACAAAGATAATCAATAAGCACATTTAACYAGCACTAGGAACCTCCAGATCCAGAGGACTGTAGAGGTCATTCTCTTACACTGATTTTGTGAACAAAGAAAATCCCTAGAGGTTTTAGAGATTATCTGTACAGGTTGTATTGCCATTTGTGAAAAGGAGAGAAGAGAAATGAAGGTTGAACAAAGTAAAAGCAATCATGACTGCTAAAAGCAGTCTGACCTTAGTTAAAGAAGGAATATCTTTCAGCATTGGCTCAGGTGAGGAGAGACTTGTCTGTGGACTGAAATAAGATCTTAATCTTTCATTTAAACTATCCTACACAGTAGTGGAGAAAATACTTTGCTACACTTAAGGCAGGACTTTGAAGTGAGCAATGCTCCACTCTCTACTCAAAGGTACTTATCAAGGAAAAGATGCAGGTTGCTAAGAGGTTTCAAAGGACCATAACTTTTGGTCTGGGAGCATTATTACAAAATCATCCTCCTAAACTATGACAGAGTTAAAACAGCACTCTCTTGTATTTTAGGAAAGTAATTTTCTAATAATAATTAACAAGTATAGAGAAGACATACCAGTCTTAACAGCAGGAGATATCACAGTATCTTCTCAGAGGAGGTTATTTTAGTCCACTGTTTAGCTCTTCTGGTAAATCAGTCACAGTATTTATTGAATAAATTACTGTATAATCATTTCTGCCAGAGTGGCACCTTTTTTTCTTTTTTTTTTTTCTGGAATATGTAAGTTGGAAAAGTGTTCTCATTCTGTTACTGAGGTCTTTTCCAACTTGGTGGCATGCTGGAATACTTCTACTTGAGCTGGTGGAAAAAATGCATGGATAGTCTTTCCTAGGAATGCAATCATAGAAAGTTTAAAAATTTGCTCTACCCTTCTTAACAAGTAAAATAAAACCAGAAAACTTCACCTTTGCATAGATTTTTAGGCAAAACAGAAAAAAAGTAGCTCAATTCAGACTCATGCATGCAGTTTTGTGCCTACAAAAATGCAGATGGATGAGGACTATTTCTGCACTTACTCCTACATTGACATTTATACCACAAGTTATTCACATTTACCTGCTACCTGAGACTTAGGCATGGTGTAAAGGATGCAACACACACTTGCAATTTTGTATTCAAGAGGAGTTGCTGTGCTCTGGGCTTCCTAGCCAGCAAGTAAGCTTACATGCACAAGCCATATTTATCTATAAGTATGACACAAAACTGATTAAAAACAAAATCAATCTCTTAAATACAACTGATGTGAAGAAACAGAAAGAAATCAATTGATATTAATATCAACTCCCATAAGTGAAACAAGATGATCATAACCGTAAACATTTAACAGGCGAGTGTTTAACATCCCTGAAGCCTTGCTGCTTGAAGCATCTCTATTATAGCATAAAAAGCAAAAACACAATGAAAGAATTAATCACAATATATATTAAAAAGATAATTTAATMATCATTCTGCTCCAACAGTCTTAAGCGAATATTTCAGTTAAACGATAATGTATAAACTACACATATAGCAGTTCTTCCCTTGCATGTAGCATTCAGTTTCTTTCCTTAAGGAAAGGTTCACAATACTTGTCTATCACTTGTGTATCCTCACCCTATACACCTTTCCTTGCTTTGTGCAGTTCCGTGGAACAATTATTCTGATTGGTTTTTCTTACGTGCTCCTCTTTCTGCCCAATATCGTAGGTAGCAAGGGAAACACTCAGGCCTTATTCTTCAAACACATCTGAGAGACTTCCATCACCTTTTTCTTTACTTTTAAGGCAAGGATTTGAAGACTAATGAATTTCAGCTATTGCTTTAAATGGATTCCACTTAATCAGATAATATTTTCCTGAGCATTTGCTTTAGAAAGCATTTTGAAATTTGACTGTACACTTGATGCTTTTTCTAGCTTACACAGCTATACAGCACAGCAAAAATTGTATTTGTATTGAAGATTGATAGTTTGGTCTATAAATTTTATATTATAGGAGACTAGATGTTGTRTAAGTAGGTGAAAAAAGCCTGCTGTCACCAGATATTAATTAGTTCTGGATCTCACCATTGGCTTCAACATTACTGTCAAAAGATGTGAAGTATCCCATATGATAAGCACTGTGCTGTCCCGGTGCAGAGAAGGGGGGGGCAGGAACAACAGCCTAATAAGAACTTTGTGATTAATAGGAATTAATAATTAATCCCACCTTTTTAATCTTTGCTTTTAAACAGTTAAGCTCCCACTTAGAAGAGGCATATTGTCAGCAAAACCTAATTCTTTTTAATCCATGTACTGCCTGTATGACATTCCTGTGCAAATCAGTGGCAATGCCAAAGAGACAATATCTTGCTAACATAAAATCTGTGTTAAGCCTTTCACTCAAGTAAAATAACTCCTTAAGTATCTAAGAAAACATATGGCAAGCACTTTCAGACATTGGATGATCTCTTTCATTTTGACTTTAAAGCTGAAAATTTGGTCAACTTGTGATCTTCCATATCAAAAATTGAAAGAGAGCACCCATTAGCATTGCTCCAATGAGCTTCATCATTTGGCTATGAAAGCTCTCACCGATGTAACGCCTTGCTAGTTAGTTTACTGCATTTGCAAAGAATACATTCAGCTCTAATGCCTTTTTTCCATTGTTCTGATGGCCTTTTTTGATCTCATACTTTATTGAAAAACTCTGTGATTTTAATCAATATGTAGTTAACAGCAAAATATTGTAAAAACATCTTCTCTGGCTATGTCAAAACTCCCTAGTATGCCATATGCAGTATCTACAGACTGACAACAAAAAACATGTCAAGTGCAACATCACTAACCACTAGCCAGATCTTATTTTAATAGTATTCGTAAATGGTGGCTAATTTAAGTTCATTGTATTGGACTGATAATGGAGTCTCAGTTATTGCTTATCTCTGGAAGCATCTATTGATATGTAAAGCAAAGACATTAGCCATGTAATTAGCCTGCAGCATAACTATCATCCTTCACTCAATCATTTCAGTTCCAACTGCCCAAACAATAGTAACATTTCACAATGTTTTTACTTGAAATAGCTGGTGCCGTAATCATAGTGTGAATTTCTTATGAAAAGCTCCCACAGATAGTGTACATCATGCTGGGAAAATGAGTTTAAGTACAAGAAACCGATTAAAACTCTAACAATCTCCTAAGGATAATTTGTTAAAGAGGTTTTGCTACTTTGCGTTAGCTCTAAAAATAATCTAGTTCTTTATTAAAAGGTTCAGCACCTTAATAACTATTTAAGATTGTATAAGAATAATCAATGTTTTTCTCTTTGTTGGCTACATATTTTTATATTAAACATAAATGCAATTTTACTGTTAGTTTTAATAATATTTCCACATATTTCTATTTCATTATTCACACGATTCTGTTCTGAAAGCAAAAAAATAATACACCCTAAGCAATTATTTGAAAAGTCCCGGTTTATTTTAGGATGGCGTTTAAACTGAAAGGACTTTTATGATGCTTCCTGCAACAGCAAAGCCCTAGATTCTGTGACTTATGTGATTCCTATCTTCCTTTTGTCCTATGTTCTTGCATTTCTGAAGGTTGTTTTCAAGACATATTAAGTTTTTCATGGTCTGTAACATAYTCCTTAGCTATTTTAATATATGTCTACCGTGTCATTTAAGACTGACTTTGAAGGTCACCCTTATTCAGGCTTAGACACGAGTCACCCCTCCTCATCTATGTCTTTATTGATATCTACAGAAAAACATCCCCATTGCTTCTTAGAAATGGTCTGCCTCAGGAAGGGAAAGCAAACTCATTCCTGCTTCCCAATGCATTTCTAATTATGGGATCTTGCCCATACAGGTCAAGAAAGAATGGGCTAGGAGAAAGGTTTATCTCAGATCCTGAATTCAGCAAGTCTTCTGAGCTCAGAACAAGCTGTTACTAGGAGACAGTGCAGAGATTTTCAAGTTGAGTTGAGGAGTGCCAGCTCAAGAAGATTGTAAGGTCAGCTTTACATATATTCTTAGTCTCTTAGTCTCTTAGTCTCTCTCTCTAATATGAGAATGAAAAGCTGGAATACTCTCTTTGGGAAATGGTTTGTAAGTCCTCCTCTCCAGTCATGCATTGCAATAGGATGTTGGTTAGCTACTCCTGACAGTATGTGGTTGTATATTCACACACCATTAAACTTATAAAACAGTCATTGTGCTAATGCTAGCATTGACTCTAGCAACCTCTTGTAGCAGAATCCATATGAAAAGAAATGAGAGAATTGTGAAAAGTTCCCTTCGCAGTCAGGGGCAAAACTTTCACAGGATTTAGTGGCATAGGTTTTCATGGTTTGTGTTGATTCTTAGTCTCTTTAGTATCTGAAACCCACAAATTCACAGTAATGAGTGCATAACTGTTCAGAGGGACTCCAATAATGACCTCACGTATACGATATAGTAAATTAAATACTGGTTCAATCTGATACAGAAACACGTCACCAGAAAAAAAAGAAAAGGAAAAA
This sequence comes from Oceanodroma leucorhoa, assembly GCA_030449065.1. Classification (NCBI taxonomy): domain Eukaryota; kingdom Metazoa; phylum Chordata; class Aves; order Procellariiformes; genus Oceanodroma; species Oceanodroma leucorhoa. The sequence continues at coordinate 726,070 of JASVER010000010.1, read as the reverse complement.
AAAAAGAGAGAGAGAGATTGGGATCTAACCTCAGAAGAGCCAAGACAGTCACCTGGAGCCTGGAATGGAGAGGCTTACCTTGTTCTAGGTCTTTGTCACAACCCTAGGAGTACAGTAGCAGGGAGCAACCCTCATTAGCCTCAGTTAAAGGAAGACTGGTTTGTTATTTCTATTTCAGAAAGTGAGAGAGCCAATCTGTTGATGCTGCAGATGGCATAGGCTGCTTTGATGCGGATGGAGCTCAGATTCCAGGAATGGTTAGTGCTACAAAATGGGCTGGACTTAATTTGTGTTTCCACAAAACATTAATTTTATTTTTCAGCTGTCAGATGACAGAAGCATTTCATACTTAAGCAGAGAAATCATAAATTCTGAAACTGTTTTTGCCAACCCTAAAAGGCTATTAGTGAGTCCTGCCTTAGTCTTCTTTGGAAATGTCTGAGTTTGAAAAATCTTTCTTTGGAAGTCATGATTTACACATCTTAGTCTAAGTCCACACCTTTCAACAAGAGAGGGCAGAACACTTCACAAAGGAGAAGCAGATAAATTGTGTCTGAAAGAACACGATTTTCCAAGACAATGCCACAGTCCGGTGGCTGAACCAAATTTACCAGTCCACTCTTGTGTTCACTAAGCCACACTGTTTCCCAGTGCCTGACTGCAGAAAACAAAGATCTTCACTATAATTAGTGAATTAAAAATAAAACATACTTAAGTTCTATTCAATTAGAGGAAAAATCTACAATCACTTTTATTCCAAATGGTGCTCATATTCATAAAAGAGAAGACAAATTCAAAGCAGTTTATCAGCTGCATCGGTAGCTCAACATCCAGAGGAAAAAAGAACTTTGCTTTATTCTTTAATTCATATTTAGCAATTACATGTTAAATGTATACTAAAAATTCTTTAACAAATCAGAATGAAGAATAGCTACCATTCTGTGCCTTCAAGTTTTTACTGAGCTTTCATGTTAGTAGTGGTCTAACCTACTCTCCTTCACTTCGGGGAAACAAAACATTGCAGCATGATGTGCTAAGAACAAAACCAAAGCAAACAACCTGATTTCTCCCCCTCTCACCAACCTATCCTCAGAAGGTCATTCCTCCTCAGGAAGATGAATATTCTTACTTCTCATGAATTTCAGAAAGACTGGAGAGCTTTAAGCACCTGGCATTTAGGTATCAGACTTAACATTTTCAAGTTTTCTCCAGTCATATCACAAACAATCCTCTTTATATTCYACCAACTTACCTAAGTAAAGGTAAGATAAAGTAAGGCTTTAAATTTTTTCTCTTCTAACATTAAAGTCTTTTTTAGCATTTCATAAAAATTTTAAAATCTTTTTCTGAAACATCCTTAGTTGGGGAGAAAATAATTGGAAAACTACTACAATTTGCAAGAAAAGTCTACATAAATTTACCTCAGTATATTATCTAAAATGACTGAATACCTCAAAGCTTCCCTGTTTTTTAGCTGGCAGGTTTCCAGTGTTATTCCAATAATTCCTATTCCAATAACTATAATAAATAATTTTACTGAGCAAAGATGGAACTGAAGTTGTGAGCACTTTCATGAAAATATGATTATCTTAAAATCAAATACGAAATTTCAAACTGAACATATGAATAAGAGCTGCAAATATGATGTGACTGTCTAGTACTGTCCCTAACAGTAATGGAAGCGAAATGACATGCATATTGTATTATCTTTTACTGTAGTTTGGAGCCCTGGTTTTATGGATAAGATGACAAAACAGCACAGGAAAATGTGAATGAATTAATCCAAATGATACTGCAGAAGGTACTTTCCGACCTAAGCCACAGATAATGAGAAAAAAACAGGCAATTACACTTCTTAACTTGCCAGAGTCCCGAAGTGAAGCAAGAGTATARTTCTCAGTTGCTCAGAGAAACTTTCTGTGTGCCCAAAATGGAAAGGGCCACTAAGGAGTGGCTGTGCTGGACCAGATCCATTTGTTTAATTTAAGGGAGACAGCTGTTGCGATTTACATAAATTGTGCTTTATTGATCCACAGAGATTCTTATGGCAGCTTGCCTTCATCCAGAAAAAAAAGGAATGCCTTGTCATCCTCCCTGTGCCTTATAGGCAATGCTGCACCACAAGAAATAATGTGCAAGTTTTTGCCTTAACTCAAAGTTTAGAGTTAATGCAAAGACTAATCCAGGTTAGGGCAATTTTGACTGGTGCAGTACCAACTAGTAATACTAGAGATTAGGTCTGGGTTTCATGTGGGAAAATACATCAGAAATAATGACTGGAGAAAAAACATATTGTAGAGCATGTAAAACAGCAGAATAAAGATGGGAAAATAAGAATATTTGTGCATGATCTCAGTTTTCTGTCTCAGCATTTTTTAAAAAGAGAAGAAGTACTAGATTTGTGTGGGACTCTGGTAAATATAGGTCTCTGAGGGCAAGCGGCAAAGYATAAGGGAAGGCCCTGAGGACCCAAGCTTTCATGTGAACTGCCACTTCAATATGTGTATTGTAGGAGACGGATAGGATAAATTAGACCATGTTTGTACAGTGCTGTTAAAATTGTAAATGCTGTAACAGTACTAAGTATTTTTATTCGGTACCAAATATATGCAAGGAAGTCTGTAAGACAAAAAAAAACCAAACACCAGCTAACCTAGATATTATAATTAAAACATACCTACTTACATCAGGTACTCAAACTTGTTTGCATGCCTATCTGTCAGCCTCTGCATTAGCCATGGGCAACTACTGGGAAACAGCAAGAGTAGAAAAGTAAGAAAATAAAATGTTTATTGAGCCACAGGGTGTTGGGAAAACAAGGCGGCACACTGGAGTCCTGCAGTATGATCCTCRGGCAGAACAGTCTTAGTGCTCTGCCCACCCACCGACCGCACATAGCTGTGGGCTAAAACCCCAGCTCAGCCTGAATGTAGCCAATAGAAAATGACATTTAAGACATCCTAAGGTTAGCCTAATATTAATTAAACCATCACAGTACTGCACTTTTATCCTCTTATTTCTTTTGTGGATTTTACTTTTTCTGAAGAAATAGTCATTTCCAATTAGAATTTCATAATAAATCTGAATGTCAGAACTCCCCAAGTACGAATGTCATCTTTGTTTAGAGGCTACAGGGAAGAATTGAAAGCCGAGATGTCCTTGAGCACTAAAACTAGCYGTACACTAATCTACCACAGGAACCTGAACGCAGCACTAGACCTCAATCTGGCTAAATCAGAATTGCTGCAAAGCAGTGTTCCAGGGCTGACTGCTCCACTGAAAGCCATGCACTGTGTGTGGCWATGCTACACTCTTGCAGTGCTGAGATTCCCGGTAGAAATTAGTACCAGGYAATTGCAAATACAACACAATCAAACTGTCAAATTCTACATACAGTCTAAAGTTTTGCTCTTTCCCACCAACATTTTGCCAATGAGGATTCCCTTCTTCTACAATATCTTCTCTGATGCTTCAGGACCCGGTGAAAGTTTGGACTTGAGGCAACTAGTGTGTGTCTAGGTGGCWCACTGCTCTTTCTAAGGTTTTTGTGCAAACGACACATCTCTGTGGAGAGGATGTAAATATACCTTCCCAATCAATGACCAATTGCCTACATGCTAACTTGCCTACAATAACTAGCTGCACTAAAAGATACTTTAGGTAGAAATACATTGCCATGTGAACTGAATCTAGAAAACTGCCCCTTCTAATTTTATGTCAGCCTTCAGGAAAAGTGAGAACTGGATTAAAGACAGTTTAAAACCTTGTAGTAAACTTATTGCAAGTATTTTGAATATTTTCATATGATTAAGTTTGTTTAATATTTTATAAGTATTACAGAGGCAGTGCCTTGTACATTCCCTCTTGATGAATGCCAGAATTACACAATTAAAAAATGGTAGTAGAAGCACACTCCCAGAATTTATCAATATTGCTGCATACCATATAGGTAAGCCTACATTCACTACTCTAATATCTTTCACTTGATGTTACTTAATCCAGAAAAGTAAGAAAAATTAAATCACTGAGATGTACTAAGGTAAAATCTAACAAAAGAATCTGTCATTGCTATGCAATGTACAGATAAATTTTCAAGGCCAGAGATGACAGAAAATTAAGTAATGTACAAACACAACTAAAAGCACTATGTATACCTGAAAAGGCACAAAATAAATCACTTTGGCCTGCTGAGGTTAAGATTGAGCCACGTACTTGTTTACATTTGGAATTTTACAGAGGAAGAGAATAGATGATGAGAGGAAGGTGTTGCTGGGATTATTTTTTATTAACTTATATCTGCTTTTATTGCCTTCATCATATTTACTCTTAATGTCTTTGAGGACAGGTTGGATCTTGTGCACAGAAGCAGTCTGTATTCCACCTCAAAGGTTTTCACTCTATGACTCATCTATATTACCCATAGCTTTATTATCTGCATTGTCAGTTTTAAGCAACTCTTTAAGTTTTGGAATAGATAAGAAGGAAGGAATTGTTTCCAACAATTTGGGCTCTGATACTTATCAGGATAAGATAGATGGACAAAGTAGAAGTTACTCCAAATACAGACTATGGGTTAAGCAAAACTTGTCTTTCCTATCATAATGAGACATCTAATCTGCAGAATAAAAGGGTTTCTGGACTAAGGAATCAATTTTTTGTTAAATGCTAYTTACTGTCGCTTACTTGTTGCATTGAGAAAATCCCCCTTTTTTAAAAAAAAGATTGTTTTTGACATACAAAATTCTAGTCCCTCTTCAACTGATAAGAAAAGTCATAGCAATAAACACAACACACAATATTTATAACCTTGGGATGTCTGCAACTAAATTGCAAGTAAAGGAGGCATAGAGAAATTTCATATTTAAAATAAGAGCAAACAAAAAGACAAGAAACTGCACAAAAGCCAGAAAAATTGTTTCTTTGCCCCACAAAAGTATTAGGTGGAGGAAATCTGTTAGCCCTTCTAATACACTTTCCTGTAAAAGAACGTTTCTACTGACTAGAGATATATATGTACGCAAATATGGTAGAATAATTAACACTGCAGAGTAGTAACATGAGCGTGTACAAAATTGCCCATTGAGATTCCACAAACAGTCCTGATTACTTACATGGGAGGGATTCTTATAATTTGGAAAGTTCAACATAAGAGTTCTTTAGTAATAGAAATTGTATAAAATACACAGTATTAAAATACTTCTTAAATTATTGTCAGCATCTATAATGACAAAGGTTTAACCTTTTTACTGTTTGATTTACAAACCCCCGAATAGGTTTCCTTATAAAGCTATATATCTTTCTGTCAATCTTAAACTACGTGGTTTATGGTGCTGAAGTTTCATGGTTATTATTGTATTTCACTACTCAAGTATTTGGATACTCAATTCTATAAGAGAGTACTTTAAAACAGTTAAATCCCCAAAAGAAAACAGGATATGAGCCAAAATGTTTAAGTGAGATGAACTGAAACCTGGAATACATCTGTGTTTACACATGGTCTGTTAGTCTGCAAATATATGTGGGCAACTATACACACCTAATTCCACAAATCTGAGTTTATAAATTCATTTACTTCACTCCCAGTTGACACTGTCAATGTATTCTTCAGTCTTTTTCCTGAAACAGGACCAAATGTGCCAAAAGTCATGATGGTGAATTTGAGGCTGTGAACACTTTCCATGAGAAATGGACTGATAAACTGACTGACTTTGCACATGGTAGAAAACCAGATGATACTAATGGTTATTTACTATTGATATGTTCCACATTTAAAAGAGCAGTCATGAGCCCAATGCCTGTCCCTTGAGCCATCTGGTCTCCCCATTATTAATTGTTCTAACCGACCTTCACAAGAGAAGAAAAATATTGTTGTATCTTCTTTTATCTTGTCTTATAATAGGAATCATGTTTCATAGTGTTGAAATAAATTACTTGCACGGTGATCAAACATCTTAGCTTCGTTTCAGCATTTAATCACCCGTGAAAGCCGTTTATTGCTTCATATACTCCAAAGCCATGAACATTATTTCCTAACTATTCTATGGAAAGTGTCTTTCATTTCTATTTTTCAATTATGTCTTAAATTCTTTCATTCTTCTAGCAGGCACTTTGGTGTAATCCTACTGTATGAAAGACCTTTGTTTCTCTAATATTTATTTCCCTTTAAAATCTTTTTACCTATTACATAAGAAAATAAAAAGCAAACCTAAAACGGCTAAAGTAATACTAATTTCATTGAGACTACTTTATTTCCAYTCAATATATAAATTACAAAGCCTTAGAAAATAATAATAAAAAAATCAATACATCACCAGACTAGGGTTGTTCTAAAATCCATTATGTTTTCTAGGCTGCTTGTCAAAGCATCATTGTTATTTCAAAACTATAGCCCAGCATCAATTCTGTCTGAAATCCTTATCAAGTTTATGGATGTAACAGGCAATCATTGTTTCACACACTTCAGTATGGGTTGTGTAAAATACTTAATTTTTATTTTGTGAGCTAGTTCAAACTGCCCTCTTAAATGCACAAGATGAATCCACATCTTTACTAATTAGAGAAAAAAACCCTCACACTTCAAGCTTTTTAATAGCAAAACACACACACACAAAAACATTGCCATTCTATAAAACTGGATTAAGAGAGCTATAATGGAGAGACAACATTTCTTGAAAACCCAGTCAATTTGTGTATGTCATAATCAGGAAGTTTTGTAACGCATCCTACAAGCATTAAACCAGCTGGAATAGGTGTAACAACTTACCGTGAAAGAGGAACTATCAAACTGAAGTCTGCTTTAACATGCTCTTTTCATATAAGACTTTAGCATGAAAAAGTAGGAACAATTACATTTGTTGATACTCCAAACCTGAAGTTCATTGTCGATAAAGCATAGCATTGGAATAAAATTCTTCCTGTATGACATGAGCTTGAGATAATATGGAAAGTCACTTACTGTGAGACTCACAGTATCTCTCATATGATGGGGGAATTCATCAGTTGAAAACCACAAAAAAAGGGGAAAGATTTCTTTGTGTTAGTTGACCAGAAACTGAGGATGCATAGGATATCTTCACATAAGACATGAACATGATCTTGAATTATATTAAGGGAAGTATTTCTAAGAAAAAAAGGCTGCTGAGATCTTCTTTAGAATACCGCACAAAATTCTATGCATTGACAGCGTTTACCTTTTGAGAGATTAATAAAACAGCCTGGCTTGTTTAGTCTAGCAAAGTAAAAAAATGGTTATTTATTCTGACTCCTTAGGTAAGGTGGACATATACAATGTGTGTTCACAGACTGGACAGAATGGAAGGAAGTGAATATTGTCCTTTACTTGGCACTTACTGGGAGTACCGTGTCTTGTTTGGGGCTTTCATTACAAGAAGGAGACTGAAAACTGGAGACGTGCCAGCAGAGAGCCACTAAGACAGTTTGGGGAAGCTGGAGCACTCAACCTAGACGAGGCCAAGGGAACTAGGTTTGCATACTGGAGAAGGGAAAGCTAAAGGGTGATGTAATTGAAGTCTTCCAGTATCTAAAGGGGAAAGTATTGAGGAAGAAGAGCCAGGCTCTTTTTTGAGATACACAATATAAGGATAAGATACAACCATCACAGGTTGCATCACCAAGGCAAATTCCAACCAGATATAAAGAAAAAATTCTCAAAAAATTAGAGTACTGAAGGACTAGTACAGGTTATGGCTGTGGATGTCCATCTTTGGATGTCTTCAAAACTCTATGGGACAAGGCCCAGAGCAACTTGACCCAAGTTTGAAGTTAGTCCTGTTCTGGGCAGGAAGCTGGTCTCGGGATCTCCAGAGGAACCTAAACTTTTCTATAACTCTGTTTAGGCGTACACCACAGAAGTCATTATCAAGAACTACTCAAGAATATATTAATTTAAACCATTCATAACAAAGTTTTCAAAAGTCTTAATTTTCAAATAAGTCAAGTTCTGGAACAGTCTTGGTGGCAAAAAACTTAACCAGTTTCAACATGAAGTTTAAAAATTTACTGCCTCTACAAGATAAAGCTAAAGTCCCACAATAATACAGGACTGGTACAGATGAAACAATAGTTCCCTTACACTTTAATGTTCAATGTTACTATGTTTCCTTGAAAGTCTTTTCAATAAACAATTGTTACATATTGTTTTATATACAATAAAAAAATGATGATATCTGAAGAAGAAATATTCACAGTTTAATATCTTCATCCATTTTAAATTAGAGTTGAACAGAAAGAAGATCAAAAGGTTCACTATATCATAAACAGCAAGGTCTGACCATGAAAATACCAATTAACAGATTTCACATTTTATATCAAATTCACTTTAATTTAAACGTATAGAACAGGAATATGATGGCAGTGAACTTGGATGCCAAATTCCAACATGAAACAAATGTTATTTCTCCTACAGAAGCTTTTTTCTACCCCCTGAGAATTTTTCCATTCTCATCAGTTTTGTAGATTATGAGTTTTTTGATAGTAGTAGAGCTTCTTATACATAAATATCAGGAAACAGTAGGAAATAAATAAATAAACAGCATTTGTTTGTGATTGTTTAGCTGATGGATTTTTGTCTTAAGCAAACAAAGAAAAATGCATACTCTAAAATGAGGAATGTTTGAGAATCTTAGTTATTTACTTGTCCAACCTACGGGATATATTTCATTGAACATTACCAACAGAGCATACAAAAAGATTATATTGATTTCAATTAGAAAATCAGGTGAATAGAGCTGTCACCTTTGATAGCCTTTCACAGCAACTTTGATTGTTGCAATATGAGCTGAAACTGCACATATAATTAGAGAGAAGACTCATAAAAAACACATTTATTCTAGAAACAGCTGAATTTATTTGTAATAGTGTTAAGTATTATCAGTACCATTACCAGTATCAGTTAGGTTATCAGTATTTTCACAAAATAATTTTCTCAAAGCGAGGGTGTTTTTTACAATACATTAAAAAAAAAAAAAAATCTAGGTAGAAGATATTTAAGAATTCCTTCACAGTCACAAAGTCTACAGAATTCCACATGAACTTTGCTAAAGTTTTCACTTCATGTCAGAATACAGCACCCAGGTTGTTCTGGGCAGTCTAAAAAGACAAGATGATAAACCATATTCTCTAATATGTACCACATTTGCATCAGTGCCTATGGTTCTTCAGACTCTACAATGTAACCTTCAGCTAAATGGCCAGTACCATAATTTCACTGGTCCAGCTTAAGCAAGAACATGAAGCTACACTCCATTTAAAATTTTGTCCTTTTTCGGATGTATCTAAGCTTTAGATAAAGTTTCAGCAGGAGCACATATGCAAAATATGTTGACAAAGGAGTCAACATATGTTGGCAGTTATATCACTGTCCCAGTAATCCAGATATGCCAGAGTTCCTTGCCCCTGTACTCGGCACTGGTGAGGCCGCACCTCGAATACTGCGTTCAGTTTTGGGCCCCTCACTACAAGAAGGACATTGAGGTGCTGGAGTGTGTCCAGARAAGGGCGACGAGGCTGGTGAAGGGTCTGGAGMACAGGTCTTATGAGGAGCGGCTGAGGGAGCTGKGGTTGTTTAGCCTAGAGAAGAGGAGGCTGAGGGGAGACCTTATCGCTCTCTACAACTAYCTGAAAGGAGGCTGTAGAGAGRYGGGTGYTGGTCTCTTCTCCCAAGTAACAAGYGATAGGACRAGAGGAAATGGCCTCAAGTTGCGCCAGGGGAAGTTTAGATTGGATATTAGGAAAAATTTCTTCACTGAAAGGGTAGTCAGACATTGGAACAGGCTGCCCAGGGAAGTGGTGGAGTCACCATCCCTGGAGGTGTTCAAAAAACGTGTGGATGAGGTGCTTCAGGACATGGTTTAGTGGGCATTTGTACTGGGTTGATGGTTGGACTCGATGATCTTAGAGGTCTTTTCCAACCTTAATGATTCTATGATTCTATGATTCTATGATTCTATCTGGATGCCCCAGATATAGAAGTCTGGAGGACCCTCCATACTAAATTCACAGTGAACATCGTGAATTTTAAAAATTTGAAAATGAGAAGACAACAGTGGTTTCATCTAGAAATTCCAAAAGGAAACATTTTATTAGGATGTTAAATAAAAAACTATTGAAACTGTTTCCGCTCAGTTTGTAGGGGGATGAGAGACTGAAGGGGAGGACGTTTCAAACTTGAGATACTCAACCTTTTTTACTGAAATGGATGTTTATGCGAGAACTGTACAGAGCTACAGTTTGGGAAGACTACCTTGGAAGGGAGAGGTCCTTTTTGTTTTCTCTCTTGTAGATGTGTTCACCAATAGCCAGAGATCACAAGGAGAACCAAAAGACCACCTCCAACACACATCTCCAGGAGCACAGGCTACTGCAGAGCATCCTAAAGAGTCTGACCCTCTCTCTGTTTAACCTCCACCACTGGAGATCACCATTGGAGATGAGCAATGTAATCTAGTGGAAGATGTCCCTGCCCATGGCAGGGGGGGTGGAACTAGACGATCTTTAAAGGTCCCTTCCAACCCAAAACATTCTATGATTCTACAGCCATGTTCAGCCGTTTGTGTTCAATATCATAGTTGACATTTTTATTTCCAGATTATTCTGTTTTTAAAGATCTTTCCATGACTTTCTAGTACTTCCCTCAGTAGTTTCCTTTATGAAACTCCTGATTTGGTAAACTTTCTCCCTCTCCTCAACCATCACAGATGTTCTTTAACATGAAGAAATTAATTTCAGTACTTACTGAGTCAATAATCAGAAGAACCAGAGTATCTCATTTGCTTCTATGGTTTCTCCTGTACTGTTCATGCAATTGCAACATGTACTGTCCTGCTTACCTTAAATCTAGATTTGCAAAATGGGAAAGCTACAAATGAGAATGGCATTTGAGGAAAATTAACTAAACCACAGACATTTTTAATCTGTATATATATTCCTCTGTCTTTCCTTACAAGCTTTGGCTTCTATATCTGCATATAACAATGTCTTCTTTTGTCTCTTGCTTGACCTTATACTTTCGTCCCCAAGCCTCCTTTTTTTTTTTAAGCATGCATTAGCCGCACCTGTGCACAGCCTGTTCTCGCTGGGTCAGGCACCGTATAACCAAGGCAGGCTTGGCGTTAAGCTCCCTTTTGTCCAGCTGCCTTCACAGCACAAAGGGAACTCCACAGCCAGGTTTGATTATACCAAATGCCCACTGGTGCAGGTTCCTCCACTAATCTCCACCCAGACAAAAGAGGGGGTTTAATCCTTGAAATCCTYTTAATGACCTTCCAAAGATATTGCCATCAGTAGTCTTCCTACAGTCCCTCAGGCAGAATCCTCTAGGTTTAAAATCCTTCTAGATAACTTTTCAGTTGACTGACACCATGAAAATACATAAAGCACACATTGTATCAAATGTAATATAGTAACTTGCAGTAGTAAGAGGAGAAATAATAGCTCTTCAGACAAACATTAAAGCCAGGGCAAGTTAACTCAGTTTGAGCAAATAAACTGTACGAAGTCCAATTTTTGTGAAATGAGTCCTACTGAGCACAATTCTTCCCATTAGTCACACAATAATTATGCAACTTCACACAGCAAACAAACCTCAGAGTTTTCCTTTCTTCTGTCTCAGTTACTGAGGACTCATGAGGATACAGCCATTATTGAGTAAAAGCATTAATCTCTTAAAAAGCATGTTTGTAATGCTCTTTTTTGTCCCGTGAAAGAAATACGAAAGCAGAAATTACCAATAATTTCACTGTGGAAGTGCAGGAAAGTATTTGTGAGTAACACCACACACAGTGCTCTGAAGGATCATAGCACACAACCGACCGAAGATTTTAAAGTAAGGGTATTTATCTTAACTAAACATGTAAAATAATTTAAAAAAAAAATTAACTGGTCAAAACACCAGCAATATAGGACTTTGTTGTTGAAGATACACATCTGTGAGGTTTTTACTCCTGTCAGCCCAGCACACAGCTTTTAAAGCTTCCGCGTTGTCAAAGTACATTAGAGTTTATATAAACTATTTCCACAGAAGTTCTTCACGCTCAACCTTAACAAAAAACATGTAGTTTTGAATCTCACCACAGCTTCAGTTTCAACGTACAATTACAGTGGCTTTGGCACATCCATCTTTCAACGGTAGGAAAAAACCCTTTCCCTTCTCAGCTTGGTCAGTATCTTATGATGGGTTTAGATCATAAATTTCAAGTTAACTAATATTTTGTGTTGTATTAAAAGGACTTAATTTAATTCTGTTTAGTGGGATTTAATATTTAGCTACTTATTTGAAGCTATCATTGTAATGATAATTTCTAAAAGTTTAAATATCCTAAACTCATTAAATGACATACTATAGTCAGAGCAAATCAAGGTATAATTTTTTTTATTTAGTTCTGATAAAAAAAATCCAACAGTACATGCCACTTCACATGTCAAATAATATAAGAAGGGATATTAGAAATGAAAAGGAAAATAATTATAGAGATTACATTTCAGTCCCTAGGTAATCCTGTTACACAAGAAATTTATTTTAATTGAGTTATACCTTCTCAAGATTTGAGATGGAATAATTCTCATTTCTTCAAATAATAATTCTCATTTCTTCAAATGCTGAAACAAATTTCTTCTAAATAATGTACTAAGAAGAGGTTTTTTTCTACCAAATAAAGTAAAATTGGCTAATCTGTTCTATAATGTGGCAGGCTTCTGCTCTGTGAACGTCTTACACTAGATGGTTTCTTAACCTTAAATCTAATTAATCTTACATCTAATTCCTCAAAGCAGACTGACTGCTAGAAAAAAGAACATTCATGGCAAGGGTGCTACCACTAACTCGGTTTTCAATCAGATGAGGAAGAAACTGAGGCAGGGTTTTAATCCTTTAATATAATGGAATGTAAGAAATGTCATTTGTCCAAAAAGTTGATTTCTGATTAGGAAATGGATTTTTAGTTTGCATTTATTATATATTATTTTAGCATTTTTTCTGGTTGGTTTTTGGTGGGGTTTTTTCATATGAGCCACTTAAGAGTAGGCACTGTTTATCTGCAGTTTGTGGAATAAAATATGTGAAAAAAGTCACCTAACTTTTCTTTGCATGTTAAAATTAGCTATATAGCTATAAAAGTGGCAAAATGCACTGCAGCAGATACTTCCAAGTCTTTACTATTTACCTGAGGGCAAGGTGTAATACAAAGAGAAATCTTAAATCTGAAAAATACAGAAACCATGGAAACCTTTTGATTGAAGTATAAAAATGTTGAGATATCTTTAAAAAGTTGTCAGGCAAGTTAAGTTTAAACTATTCAGTATCATATTTGTGTTAGGGAACTTAAAACATGTTTTAAACCTCAAATAAAATCAATATTGACAAACACACCTCCCTTTGCAATCAGTAAAATACATCAGATGAAATACAAATCTGGCTTAAGCCAACATGATTCCTGCTGATATCAAATAAAGGTGAGGCTTTTTGTTCATACACTCTTAGTTCATTATATGTTTCTTCAGTGACTGGTTACAATAAGAAAACATCACAATGGAAAGAAAGTATTTCTCACTATTCAGCTATTGACCTCATTTATTAAGATCGAGCTTTGCTGGAGGGGAGGGGAAGCAAACATCCAATTTGCAAAACTGATCTTGTTTAGCAGCAGCTAATAACAGTATCTAAAAGTAGCTAGCAGTGCGTCAAAGATTTGACATTTCAGAGTTTGCAATATGTATTGTCAGATACTTCTGAGCAAACAAGTGAAGGTATTTACAACAAAAATGAAAAAAAAAATGCAGACTGCTCTTTCAAAAGTAGGTGTAATACTCAGTTATATGCATGCTACCTGTTTTGTATGAAATATCTCCACTTTTGGATTCTTTATAAATGACTGAATTTAATAATGTTGCTGTAAGATAAACTGTACGCAAGTGTGGGAAATCTTGAAAAATCTAGTTTGTTTGTTAAGCTTGAGAGTATTTGTTGCTGAATGAACAGGTTTTCTCATTAGGGAAAAATATTTTCATACAAGATGACTTCAAAGCATACATAGTATGACCAGATTCTCAGTCCTGCTACAGTTACTGAAAATGCCATACCTGTAGATAATATATATGTCTCTGGTGTGTAAATGTATCAATAAAAGGGCATTTGAAACCTAAACTGTACTCCCACAAATCCCAGTCCATAAACAAAAGGAGAGTAGAGAAGAAGCGACTTCACTCAAAGTTCATCACCTCTATCTCAATAGAGCTATAAAGCTCAATAAAGCTCTCCAATTCCYATTTCTGTCCAACTTTTACCTCCTTCTTTCGTGTTGAGAAAGGAGGAAGCGTAACAGAGGCTCTCTTTCAGTCCTCTCACTCCTCCAAGCAATAGTCAGGAAGAAGAAAAATGCTTTTTGTTGAAATTGTTTTCCAAGAGCTGATCAGTGGATAGCATTAGTCTCCACATTGTTATCTTTTGTTAGAAACAGGCMAACTAGCTATAGCTAGCAACAAAGTGTTGCTGTTTCCAGCTAAAACTGTTTGAAACTCGAAGCCATGTTAGACTTCCAAGACCCTCAAATGCTAGTACACAGTTAAAAGTCTTTGCTCTCAAGTGTTAACTTCTCTACAACCACAAAAACATCCACATAATTTATGAAAAMCAAGTCTGTTTCATTGCTTCCAAACAATGAAAATATTTTTCTTTGTTTTAATATGCTAAAAGCGGATGTATAAAACTTACTATTTTCATTCTTTTCATTCCTCWCTGGAAGACATAACAATGAAAACTATTTCCTTAAAAAAAGAATCCCTAAGGTTACTTTACAGACAAATTCACATCTTGAATTCTAGATTTGAAATGTTTCTGAAAGATAATTTTATACTTTGATTATACCACAAWAAGAAGTTTTGTTTTTAAACAATCCAAGTTTGCTTGAATTCACCTCAAGAAATTACCAAAAAAGTCTGAGCCTCCAAAAATTCTGTAAGAGAATCTTCAAGTACATGCAGGAAAACAAAATTACCTCCAGTGTAATTATTCACAAGCTAAAGGATAACCSACATGTCATTGAAGAGGGACAGGTAAAGGTTCAGTCGCAGATGACTGCACAGTTACAGTCATTAAAGATCGCAACATTTCAAGGAGGCAGGAAAGCTCAGTGAGAACTGTCACACAACAGTGCACAGCTGCCTTTCTAAAATTCAGATTAGACCAATTGGCCTCAAAATTGCTCATAAAGTCAGGACATCAGACCAAACATTGAGTTTAAGTGGTACAAAGCTAAGGGAATGAAAAAGCTTCAAACTCCTGCAAGGCTGACATTTTTATTTGTGACCATTGAGTAAAAATCATTTTATAGAACAGCAGTGATGATATGTTTAATATGAATTATATATCTAATGACACAAGCTTACCTCGGGAACAGTTGCATATCTTCCAGCAATAGCAGTTTTTCAAGTCGTTGTGATTTCTATTGAACATGTCATATGCATGTGCCTCATGGCATAAGACAACTATTTTTAAGAGTGSTCTCTGTGGTTCAGTAATGGCCTTGTGATCAGCATAGCCACAGGTATCATAAATGCAAACACAATCTTATTTCCTACCCAGTAAGGATCTCAGGTAGTAAGGACAGTGTCTGGATCATAAAATTCATGTGGACAAGGTATGCCAGACATCCAGAAAAGTTAACATGAAAAATAATTAATAACCCATTAAACAATTTATTAATTAGCAATTACTCTTACAAATATTACTTCAATATTATTTGTGTTGTGTCCAGATGACCAGGATGGGAGGCCTGGCCATAACCACATTATGAAGCAATAGCACATGCTGTGTTAGGTTACACTGACGGAAAGGCGTAGAATAGAGATGTAGGCAATACAGCTTCCTAAAACTGTCCTAGGTAAGTCACGCCTTTGATGGACTGCACTAGAATTTGGTCTGCAAACATTAAAAGTACTTTAGGACAACGATCTCAATAACCATATCTTGGCAGAACAAGGGCTTTATTACACCTCTAATATGTTGTTTCATTTAATTTGAATTTCAATGAGATTTGGAGAATGATTGTGAAGGAAAATGATTCATTGAAATTAAAATCTGGCTATCTTATGTAGAGATATGATATTTGACCTAATAACAACTTATCCTAATGCAAAGCAGTAAAAAGAGGCCCTGTGTGGGCTCTTGTATTCCTCCTCTCCAAGATAATGGTTACCAGAAATATTATTTCAGTATATGTTAGAAATAGCAAGTTATCACATTATGCAAAAGCAAGGCAGTTAAAGAGGTTACCTTAGTCCAGTTGAAATAAAACTGAAGTCACAGAAAGGGCAAAGAAAATAATTAGCTAAGAGAAAAAAAGTAAGTATCCTTAGAATTTGATACTGTGGGTAGGCAAATATTTGATAATTCTGCATTCCTGGGCATATATCAGAAATAGCTGTTGATGCGCTGTAATAAAACTGGTAGATAGAACATACTCTTGGGTGACTTGAGTCAAGTGCGGAAAAAGCAAAAGCAGCTTGATCACCTAGTAAATAATCCATCTACTAAGTCTTGGGCAGGTCGCCAATGTAGGGCCTTTGGCTCTGCAAGAAAGTACTCCTCCTCGCTGCCAGAAGCAGACTGGTCAACTCTGCAGCCATTTGCTTTGGTTCACCRCTGCAAGTTGAGAGAGACAGAGGCTGGAGACAAACCCAGCTCAAAAGTAGGTCTAACCAAGTGCTTTCTCCCTAAAAAGACTGCAAGAAATGACTGAAAAACTGCAAGAATCATTAGCCTGAGGCAATACAATGTGTCAATAAGGCTGCCAAATATCGTCAGTGCAGCTGCACTCCAAATCCTTAGTCTAATCATTCTGCAGTCTTATGTCAAACATGTCTTGCCACCTATTATTCAAACTACAAACACAAAACAAAGAAAACCCTACAGTGTTTTTTATAGCTTTTCTTATTCTTGGATAAGACTCATTGTGTCAGCCACATGGTAAGAAGCTGAAATGTCGTTGTGGGACTTACATACATTATTTCTCTCAGAAGGAGAAGATTGAAAGAAGTTTAAAGTTTACTGTTCTTGCCAATGTATGCATAGCGACAGTTGTAATTCTATTACTGTAGTTTCTCTTCTAGCAAAAAAGAAAATATAAAGTGGCAGAATAAAATAATCATGCAAAAGAATGTGAAAATAGAAAACATGAGGGAACAAATTATTTGTTTAAAATAACAGTTGCTCAGATAGTTCTGTGGCTTGTGAACATCAAGTTCTGTGGCTTGTGAACATTCTTGGCTACCACATCAGTTTGACAAGTTGTAGTTATTCTAGAAAAAAAATTACAAATGTTTTCTGTGTTTAAAGGAAATAATTCTCTTCACTCAGAGAAACAAACTTATGAAATCAGCTGCTGATTAAACTGCTAAGTTGTCTTATTCAAAAAGGGAACTCACTACATAGAAATTAGTGAAAATATATACCAGAGTGCAGTGAATGGAGAGGCTTTGGGAGAATGAAAAGAAATTCCCTAAGTTGGACAAAGGACTCTATTGAACAACTTGTCTGTCTGATGTTGGGTTCCTGCTACTGCAGTTATGTCAACTACAAACATAAGTAAGGTTTAAAAAATTAAGTCATTGGCATATTATATTGGCAAAAGTCCTAGAATACATCACATTGCCATACAAAGCATACATTGGCAAAATAAAATTTAAAAGATCTAAGTTAATCAGGGTAACAGTTATAAACAGTACCTCTACTTGTTACTTTGGCAATGTAACACAAAACCCTTTCAAGAAAAGATCCAAAACTGAAGAAACACCAGACAAAAAAGTCAAATTCTGCTCTCAGTTAGTGACAGTAGATTGGYTCTTTTGTCTTCAATAAAGTCACTCAGTTATGCCAACAGCGTTACTAGGAATAGAGCTGGCTTATATATATTTTGATATTGCATTGTTCAAGATATAAATACATTTTGCTAGTGTACAAGTCTTGCTAAATGTTTTTGAGGGAGGGAAAGATGTCTCTGGCACAAGGTAAAATGGAGATGGAGGAATAAATCTGCAAATAAAGTTAAAGCATCCTACACCTCTGAGGTCCAAACACTGGCAGTRTTTCTAACCAAATCATTGTCAATTCAAGTGATGAAAACAGAAACAAAAAGCTAATAGCTTGGTGAGAAGATCTTGGTAGATTTGACTGGAGGGAAGGAAGATGTAAATTGCAAAAGAACAAACAAGTCTTAGGATAAGAGACTCTTCTTTTTTTTGGATTTTGTAATCCACATATCCTGAAAGTCACAAAGATCAAAAAATGGTCCTTGCCCTGCCCCTTTGTGCTGAAGGAAGGTTGCTCTCCTGTTGTTCAGATTTCCTTTCTTYTACAAGGTGTACTCCAAAACACATTCTGGTGCATGATCGTCATCATTAATTAAATTAAAACACCTTTTTCAATTAAAGAATAAAGTACATAACAAAATGCAGTATCTTTGAGTTATTTATTCCATTTATTCATTTACTTCCTAATTTACACAGTTTGCTCATCTCTATTACAAATAGAAGTCATTAGTGCAAATTACTAATGTTGTTATTAAAAGTTTAATAAGAGAAGTCTTTAAGGTGAATTGACTTTTAGTCACTCAACTCTGTATTCATCTTGCAATAGTTGGAGGATATCACTTTAGAATCCAAAACAGAATAGGATGCTATAGTCTTTACACTCCTTTTTAGGTACTAATACTCTCATTAATTAATGTGAGTAAAGAACTCGAGGTCCTGCATGATGAAGAACCTGTCTAAAAATAATTTCTTTACTTAACCTTTAATTATTTATGGCTGTTGTATTTTAAAGGAAAATTTTAAATCCTCTTTATTATTAAAGTGATTATAAAAACCTATAAGCCTATTAACAAAGAAAGCAGCATGCCTGCCCAGCTTTCAGGACTAAGTGCAAATTTCACCAGCAGGGATTGTGTCATCGCTTGGGAGGACCTGGAACAACTGTTATGAAGGGAGTTAATAGAGGAGAGGAGGAGTATGAAACAAGCATAGGCAACAGCATGAAGAAGGTGGGCAGCTGTGTGGAAACAGATAAAGGAAGCAGTTGAAAAAAGATCAGCAGGAATTTACAGAGTGAGTAGGAAAATGCAATAAAACGCACCCTATCCTTGTGATACAATGAAAGATACATATTATTTATTTCACTTACATTATACTTCGAACATTCTCAAACTATGATCCTTTTAGAATTAAATGTGGTGCCTTTAGTAGCAATCTGTAAAACATGGGACGCTGAGAAGCAAGACATAAACTACTGGAATGAAAAACCAAAGCATGAAATAACAGATCTTGCATAATAGTCCTCAAAAATTAAAATTATGGAGATACACTATTATGTAATCCTATTTGCCTAGTAGTAAACTCCCAATGCTAGACACTTAGAAGTTTATTATATGAAACTTCCAGGGCTTCTTTCTCCAAAATTCTCCTTTCTTTTGTATGATATTGCCCACTGCCTTGACACCCTCTCTCTTACTTTTGAGCCACCTAAATTTAGCAAGAAGCAGTGTTTTACCTCCTCAGAATTACCTCCTGGTGTGGCAGGGCACTGGATGCCTTACAGACACATACATACCCTTTCTGTAATGCCAGCCAGAACTTGCAACCAAAGCAGGGGTACCAGGACCCTACAAAGTCCCCAGCCAGTACCTGAAGTACCARAAGTCAAGTCAACAACAATTTTCAGTTTTTAGTTGCTCATAGGAGACAAGTTTGAGAAAATCCTATCTACTTGCTACTTCCAGGCAGGCAGAAACAGCTACCTATTTTGGCACTTGTGAACCCCTCATTCTTCCCTTCCCTCTGYTCATTTGTAACTGCTAGTTCTACCTGTACATTCAGTCTGTAATTCAAAAAAATAACTGAAATCTAAATATCTTTTTCTACCCTCACAAAATCTTTATGGATTTCTGTTTATGCTTTCAGTATAAAAAAGAAGTCATTTTGGAAGAGGAAATAAGCATATCTCATTTTACCTTACAGAAATGAGTAAAAGAAGGTTATGACTCAGTGAAAGCAGAAATTTAAATACTTCTGTATTGACTATATATTTCTCCCTATTTCATTACCCATGAGACATAATAAAGATATTTTTTAAAAAATGTTCTTTCCCCTAGTGATTAAAATTGAATCAAAACAAAGGTAGAAATATGTTCCAGCAGTCCTAAGACAGTGTCTGAAGAAATCCATTTTTGTTTGCCTTCTTCCTCTTGTATTGTCASTCACCTATTAATTATGTGCATATTAATCATATGCACAAGGATAAAATATTAATTGGACAGAAAGTGATAGGAATTCAGACCATGCTCTAAAAAACCTGTCATGTGCTAAAACTGCGCTTACAAATATCATACGAAGTATTTAAAAATATGCATGAAAAAGTTAGTTGTGAAACACTTATTTAACTTCAATAATGTCTTACTTGCAACACAAATTCCTACTTCAAAACTGCCATGTTAACCTACTGAAACTTAGGGCGTCAGCATTCATAAAATATGGATGCTGAGCCTGTACATTAAAATAAAATTATTACATATGTTCCAACCACTTGCACTTAGAGACACATATCCTAGAGTAATAGGTATATTGTATTTCCAATTTAAAAGAAAAAAAATTGATCAGATTTCAAGTATCCTGAAGAAGCCTTTCACTGTTTCCTTCTTTTAGCATGAATCAATAACATAAACATTAAAGGCTCTGACTGAGAAAAATAAAACCAACTCACACCATTTAGAGACATGAAATTTAATATTGAGGAGAGTGACAGGAACAAATATGCAGCTGTATGAAGTGAATATCTTAAAAAATAAACTACATCAAAATGGTTCTTCCTAATCTCAGCCAGTTGATGCTTTATTATTAAATAAATTATTATTTGACAAAGCTAAAGGTTCTTTAAATTCTGTAACTTGGATATTTCTCTTCTAATACTTGTCAATTCATACTTCAATTTTCGTATCAGAGCCTGGCCTCCAAGGGTATGAACTCTGCTATTGTGAGGCAGTTCTATGCATAATCTATGAAAAACTTTTTTTCATATACTCAGGCAAAAATTACCTGAGCATAGAGGACCCAAGCAAGCCTCAGTAAAACAAAGCTCTTAAATAGATGGGTTAAGATGTACCAGTAGTACATGCATCTTGTCTTTTGTCAGAGAGATTCAAACAGATATTCAAGTCCATTATGATTCTGAAAGTGTCCTTCCATCCAAAGCATATACACACATGCAGAATTATCAGAATTGTCTGAAAGTATAGGAATAAATAATTTCCTTCTACTAACAGAGGCAATCTTTGTACAGCACAGTCCTCACACAGGCAAATATCCCACTGAAGTTAATACAATTAAATGAGACTAGTTTTTACTTTTACCTACAATTTTGGGRTAAATTTTGAAGAGCTGAAGAAATAATGTCATCTTTTGTAGAACACGTCCCAAAAATTAATCCAGTGGGAGCTTTCCCTGAACACCTAACAAATTCAGACTAGACCTCAAGATCCTTGCCGGGGTCCTCACTGGCAATTTCAATTTCTCATAACTTTCTCGTCTGCRTATTTTATTCCAAATTCCCTCCTCCTTTCAGAACATTGCATGTAGTCTTATCAAATACCTTAACTCACAGTAGTGCTAGTAATAACCCACCAGAAACCTCACCAGACCCTGTARCCCATTACTGAGTATTTAAAGTCTTTCCAACACACTTTTTCGCAGCGTAACATGGCTCCTTTGTAAACATAACATAGCAGGAGCAGGACTGAATCAGRCAGATGTCCACCTAGCATGGCATCCTGCCTCTGTCAGTGGGCATTATGGAAATGGTATTTTGGGGCAGTTATGGAATGGTATTTCTCTGGGTACGGTTCCAGTAGACAGCACTTTGGGAACTTCATGAGCAAGTGGTTGCACCTAGATGACCTTATTTATAGCTCTTAGAAGCACTGCTCTCCATTAACTTGTCTAATCATTCCGAGAATCCACTTTCAAAACCAGTCATAGCAATACATTCCCCAGGATCTTTATTTGCTCTGTGAAACACACTGCTGTATAAAAAGAATGGGCAGCATCCAGTAAAATTACCTATGCAACTCGCAATTTAATAGACATCTGACATATCCCTTTCCATCATCTCTTGGCAAAATATTATTACCTATTTCATGGATCTCTTTTAAAACTTAGCTTACAGAAACTTTAGTTTGACAGTCCCATAGATTCTGGTGTGGTAAGTTCTGTAACCTCCTTCAAAGTGAACTTTTTTTTAGCTTCTCTGTTACTGTCTTATCTCTTTATACTGCAAATATTTTTCAGTCCTACAGACCRTCTGACAGGTTTTCTGCTTCTGTTTGAAGAGGTTCTACTGTTAATTTTTTCACACTTTTAGCAAGATGGACCCATATATCCTTTTGGCCTACTATATTATCATTCCCATCAAACTTGCCAGAGTTATACATATATTAATTTCTTTCGCATAATCTAACTACTAAAAATTTATCTTGCTAGCCAAATTTTGGGCTGCTGCCTTCCATTCAAAGCATATACACACATGCAGAATTATCAGTATAATCTGCATTTCATAATGGTCATTCATAAAAGACCTAGGAAGGAATAAAAATGCCACTGACTATTCTTGGAAGTGCGCCTATGAGTTTTGCTGTACAGAGCTTCAAAATTACTTTATTTACAGACTGTATGAAAAGGCCAAAATGCAGGGGAAAGTTCACTTTCTGTACTCTACCTATGATTATCTTAGATTTTCTGGCAGATAATCAGGCACAGCTCGGTGCTGGAATATGTCCCAATAATCCAAACATAGCACAAATGGTCATGTAGAACTTTAAGCCTATGCTGCACAGAGTTTTTAGTCTAGAATAGTTTCTGTATGAACCAGATGGAATAATTAAAATAAAATTCTAAAGCCCATTTTACTTTTTAAATTTAATGCCACAGAAGTGTGGGTCAGTTGCTAGGAATTGTCTTCCCTCCCTTCGTGGCACTAAACATACAAATCAATTCACATCCAAGCTATTTATTTTTTCAGGTGATTAAACTAGATTAAAATAAACTCCATTATATTCTCTATTTTTCTATCTTTTTTGATGGRAGAAGATCTTCTTTGATGTTGTCTCAGAATAAAATATGCTAGTTGGGAAAAGGAACTCTCAGTTTTAAATGACAGCTGTCATATTTTGTTATGGAAGTGCAATTCTATTTAATGGACTTGATTGTGCAATTTGCTGCACCTATCTCACATTGTGTGGGCTCATATGAGCATGTCTGAGTAGTACTGCAGAATCAATGCCAAAATAAAACAGAAACATGCATAGTGGAAAAGTGGGGGGGGGGGAAGAACTGCGAGAAAAAGCACACGCACATTGTAGCATAAAAAACAGACTTGGCTACAATGCAATTTGAATCATAGCTTCGGGAGGTGACTTCTCAGGTGTGCTTAAAGATGGTTCAACATTTTTTAAATAGGAATAGGAGATTAAACTTGTGTCAGCATTGAAAATCATCCCTTTTCTCAGTGCGGTTCTGATAATCAGCATTCTGCTTGTCTCTTGTCAAGAATACACAAAGTGACTCAGAGAGCTTGTGCAGTACTTAACTCCAGTATTTAACTCATTAAGGGTCTCTAATGTTTTCTAAAATCATTTTAAGAAAGGCACTGTTTAAAATAAAATTCTATTCGATTATAAATGTACTATAATACACATCGAGCACCTAATATGGTATGCACGTGTCTTTTTCCCATTAAAAAAAATTTTTTTCAGAGAAAAGAGATAAAGTGTTTCAGCCCTGAGAGTGTAATATGCCAGGCAGTAATGAGAAATCAGTGATTACACCTGAGATTAATAAATTCCACTTTTTTCCAGTGAGAATATATGAATCGCCACTACTGATATTCAGATTTTCTATATCAAAATCTAGCAATACAACTCTGCCACTGTAATTTTTCCCACACTTTTTTTTCCCCCATGTATTCCACGTCTGACTGAAAT
The DNA here is from genome assembly GCA_030449065.1 of Oceanodroma leucorhoa. NCBI lineage: Eukaryota > Metazoa > Chordata > Aves > Procellariiformes > Oceanodroma > Oceanodroma leucorhoa. Next base: position 702,035 of record JASVER010000010.1, on the reverse strand, counting down.
CTGCCCACTGCCATGGGCTGCCAGACTGGATCAATATTCTGTCAAGACCCAGCTATAAACACAAAAGAAAGGAGGAGTCACGAAGGGAAAGTCAAGAGTAAGGGCTGGAATTCCTGTTCAGCTTCCTCTGCAGTCTGGCTCCCTAACCTAACCTTGGGGAGACACAATGTTGTTGCAGCAATCCTTTTCCCAGTGTAATTGTGAATGTTTTAGAAAAATAAGTATGTTCAAGACTGGTCAGTGGCAATTACAATTTCCATCTGAAGAAGTAAAAAAAGTCAATTCAATTTCATTAAGGGACCATCTTCTCTTCTTCCTTGAAAACTGAAGGGCCCGACAATGAATTAAGATTTAGAGAAAAATCCTTTCCCTACTTAAATGAAATTATGATTTTGCCATTAACACAGAGTCAAGATGTTCATCCTGTGTATGAAGATAACTTTATTGCAGGGATKGTATGGGTAAGTAATATTATAAGCTGTATTTCTATAGCAATTCCCTAATGGTCTGCAAGAACCAAAAGACGTGATGAATTTAACGTCGTCCAAAAAGAAGATTGATCACTGTCAGGACAGGAATGAATAATGCTAAGGCCAAAGCACAGCAGACTCAATGATAAAAGATTGGTGAAAGTGTACTTTCCTGCACTTTCTTCACTCTGCAACAAATACTGAATTTATTTTCTTTCTTATCCATTTCTCTTCAGCAAGCTGGCTGCAGCAAACAAAATTAACAATTGCCTATTATAAATCTTGTAAATGCAGATTTAGAGATAGCAGAACCATGACAGGCATTTGTTATCTTAGATGGAGTTGCTGGAAACCACTCTATTTTCCTGTAGTGAGAGAACCACAAGGAAATTCAGGGCTGGAATCAGTCCTGAATATCACAGAAGACACTGCTGAAAAAACACAGTACAATCCATGACGGCCAGACAATCTGAAACCAGTCTTGGGTTTTGTACAGTTTTGCCCAGGTCTAACTGAATGATTCACCTTTTGTGCTTCAGAGTGTTAAACTATAACTACTTTGGATAAATAGCCTTTCAGTCAGTTACTCTTGGAAACTTATGACCAATAGACTTAAAGAGATGCTGGAGTGGTGTACCACTGGATGCTGCTTTTAATAAATCTGGCAGTACTGGGAAAAAGAAATTAAATTCTTACAGTCTTAGAAGACCACGAAAATATTCATAACAGGCAAGGCAGATGACCCAGGTTGACCCCATCAATCTTGAGCAGGTTAGAGGAAAAAGCTGGTAGGGGATTCAATTGATAAAGAATTAAAGGGAACATAAATAATGCCAGTCAAAATGATTTTATGGAAAATGAGACTTGTCAAAAATGATTTTATTATTTTTAGTCTAAAAGTGTGGTTGATCGTGTTAATCTCACATGTAATATACTTACACTTTTTAAAATTATTTCAACTCATACTGCATGAAACTAACTGAAAAATTAGCCTTCTAGAATATCYGCAAAGCATATATTAGGTGTACTAGGAACCAGTTAACTTGGTAGTGATTCCCTATTGGTAATTACTCTGTGAAACCTATCAGCAGTTTTAGAGAAGTGTTGGAAAGATTGATGTGCAAACTGACAGTGAACTTATTCATCATACATCTGAATGCAGGGATTCAGTCTGCTAATAAAATTTGCTGGTAACACAAGCAAATAATGCAAAGGACAGGACAGCTACAGAAGTGAACTGAATTACCTATTTTGGCTCATGTGCATATATTAAATGATATATATTTTTTTATCTGTATAAAAATTCATAAGGAACACAAATTTTTCACTAAATATATATCATATCATAGAAACTGGAAAACTAGGAAACACTGAGTTCATACTGCATGAGCAATTTAACATTAGAACTCCATACAGTGCTGCAAAGGGGCAAATTTGACTCTTGAATGCATAAACAGGAAAATAAAGAATAAAAGCTACAACATTAATTCTATGTAAGACACTGGAAAGCCTGATATTTGGGCTGTGTACACAATTCTAGTGTTCCTACTTTAAAGTGGATGTTGAAAACTGAATTCGCAAAGTGATTTGAAAGTTGGAAGTACCTCAGGGCAAAACTGTCGGAGCTCAGTACTTTTAATTAAAAAAGGACTTTAGAAAAAGACTAAACACAACCATAGACCAAGAAGTTACCATACTGTTAAAGTGTCATTTCACAGAGTATGAATTATATTGCACTAGCTCTGTATACAAACAGTTTTACATTATACTCTGGCCTTTATCCAAGGCAGCTTCTTCCACTACAGAACCAGCATCAGGTACCTGTTTCAAGCACAGCTCTTACAGGGAGTTAGTGCTGCTTTATAATAAAATTGCTCTCTGGCTTATCACACACAACTTTGTCAGTGTAGGCAAGGGCAGAGAAGTGACTCAAATACAGTATATTAAACCCCTCCAAAGGAAAAATAAATACTCTGTTCTAAGTGATTATTAGAAAAGTAGCTGGAAACTGAAGCCAGACAGTTCTTAGGAACCTGGACTTTTTTTTTAGATTTATTTAATAAGCARAGGTTGGAAGGAATTACCAAATTTAGTAATGATTTCCTCCATTGATTGATATCTTTGAATCAAGATCAGATACGTTTTMAGGAGACGTATTTTGGTTAAACACAGTTTATCATTAACAGATAAAATGCAACATCAATGTCATGTAAGAGGGCAGACCAGATGAATTAAGCTCTTTTATATTTCTCCAAAAAGCTCTGATTGCAGCTACGTTGTATAGCTGATTTACTAATTGCATTCCAAAAGTTTAAGAGACTAAAAGTACAAAGGTAGYCAGCTCAGTAACACAATCTCTGAAAGATACTGCGAAAGTGAGTTTGGAGRTCTCAGGACAGTTCACAGTCAAAAGCTGGTTCAAACTAAGCATTATGCTAATGTAGGTTTTTTATTTCATGATAAAACATTACACTTTACTATATATTAGCATATTCTTCAAGTACCTCAGAGAAGCATTACAGCAAATAGAAGTATTTAAGGGCCATGACAAGCATATGAAATCTGGAATAAAGAAAAAAAACTATAGAAAGAGAATTAAAATCAAGCACATTTTTACATTATGTGCCACATGAATTAGTTACTAATTATGAAAATGTTCTTCAGTTTCACAAGTGATATTGCCCGTACTGTTTCATCCTTTGCTATGCAGTTTTGAGAAGCAATTTATGTATTTTCTTTATATTAGGCTGTTAGCAGTAATCAATGTTAATACACTAAATTACATGCAGCAGTTTAAGAAATAATCAGTTTTAAACTCTACTGTGTTGTTATACTCATGGTGGCCTGTAGTACCAGGCCTTCACCAGGTACACCTTTGCCTGCAACATATTCGGTACAGAGTTTAAAATGGTACGAGACGTTCACTTACACTTACAAGTTGCACGGTTATTTTTTTAAGCCAAATAAGTATTCRACTCTCTCAGGCAAGCTGTTTTACTTTAGTGTTTCAGATAAGAATATAAGACTGAAAATTTCTGATGGTGTTAGCAGCARTAAAGTTAACGATGCTGTCTCAAAAAGTATTCACTTTCTCTAAAGATTCAGTTTTGTTATATAATAGATAAATTATCATTATATATTGTTCACAAGGCAGATACATTGCATTTATTTAATTTAGCTATGCTTTTTTAATAGCTTTCAATTAAATTTTGAAGTATTGTTAGAAATTACATGCAGATAACTTTCAAATTAGAATTTTTGTCCTTCAACAATGATACAGATATTATTTCATCATCTTTATTGCAGAATAAAAGAGAAAGTAATTTTCTGAAAGCACCTAAGCTCATAAGCAATTTATGTGCTTTTGAAAATGGGAGTTGGGCTTCCACATTGTTAAGCAATTTCAAAAGTTTTTCCACAAATTTACTCACCTGCCCCAACTTCGTAAAGATCATAAATAATTCCAAACATTTGCCTCCTCAGAGCATTGTAAATCACTGCATCTAAGCCTAAACATGACAGCAGAAGTGCACAAGATCCCACTTATATAAAGTAGAGTTACACATAACGCTCTTCTCTACCAGAAATTTCAAACACAGTGAAAACAAACAGGAGATTCTCACAGGTGTTCCCTATTCATATCATCTTTTCAGTTTGAGATTTGCAGAGTGGCTGAACAGTCTCAGCTGCAACTGAGGAAAATAGGAAGTATACATTAAATAAAGTATTGTATACTGGTGAGTACTCAAAGAAATCAAGTCTCAGATGTTTCAAACTGGACATATACAATATGCCTGACATTTGTCTATGTTTGAGAGCAGAAATAGTCTCTCCTCAACAAACATGCATTAAGGTGGCAATTTATTTCACACTGTAAGACACTCCAATCTTACCTCAATGAGTGCTATAGAAAAGCTCATGAGGAAGTTAATTATTTTGCCTTCAGCACAGCATTTAAATAGTGTCTAGTAAACAGCGTATACTGTAGCCTGGGACCACACACTGAACATGATAAAACAAAATACTGGATCACTACTCATTAAATTCTTATCTCCTATGTGAAAGCAATGCGAGATTACGTATTTAAAGATTGTACAACAATGCATGTTCACAAGGAAGGCTGCATGGGCAACCCACAGCACAGCAACCACTCCAGCTCCACAGCAGTCCATAATTAGTCTTCATGCTTTCGAGAGGTGCCGTCTGTCTCTAGTATTTGCTCTACCTCCATTTTGCATATCTTTTCCTTTTATCAATTATGGGCTTTTATCATAACCCTAAAGTGACTCACCATTAACAAGACAGAAAATTCTCATCTCTCTACAGGAGTTCCCACCATCATCAAGCACTCACAGTCTCAAAAACTTCACTAGCCCTTCAATCTAAGGACTGTGAAAGCAGAACACTCTACAATTTTAATCCTCTGCCTTCCCCACCCTCCATTTATATCACCTGGTTATAAATCCCTACTATATCACTCTTCTTAAGACTTTCAAATAATCATCTCTCAAAAACAACTGTTTAACCTTTTTGTCCCTGGTAGGACAAAGCAGTATCCTATCACACAGTTAAATTAAAACTGCAGGCAGCCTAACTTTTAAATGTGAGATACTGCAACTTTAGCGTTCTTTTCTTAGTCGGTTTGGTGTGTTTAAAATATAAAAAAGACGGTAGTATTTTGAAATGTGATGTATTTCACAACATCTCAAAGCAACAGGAAGTTTGTCCTTTGCAATCCCACTTTGTTTAAAAGAAACAACTTTGCTTTAAATTTTTTCTCCAGTGTTTTATAATGTGAAGAGTAACTCTCGACTGCCATAAGCAGTCTTCTGGTGGCTTTCAGAGTATAGTCACACAGTAAAAAATGGTGGCAAATATMGCATTGTAGAGTTCCATATTTATTGTCTTTCAGTTATGTCCATATCTAATTGTTTAAATTACTATTAAAGAGCTAATTACTCTTACTGCTAGTCATGTAAACATAACCTTGTGTCTGAATGACAAGCTGGGCTCTTCAAACAGCAAAAAAAAAATTTGCAGTTGAACTTACTAATCACTTTTGTCAATGATGCAYCATGCAGAAATACAGCCTAGCTCACCTTCCCATGTTTGTGGAGACCCCGTACTGCTCAGATGCTAACATGCTCACATAGGTACAACCTCTAAAAATGAGAGGAAAGCTCCTCTCCCTGTGCCTCTCTCTCTAGTGAATTACACAGTCAACTTCTGATAGGAATGCTACCTTGTTCTCTGCTTCAGTGCCTAAACTAAGTATAGAGGGAAATTATTGCACTTCACTATGTAATAACCAGTAGCAACTGTCGACTTCTTAAAATGCAAGTACTACACCACTTTGCACGGCCTGCTAATGTTATGTATAACAAATAAATTGACACAAACACACATACATCCCAATTCATACTATTTATATACTAAAACATTGGTATATTACTGTTCAAAACTTTTCAAGAGGGTAGAAGCATTAACTTATTTGGCCTCAAAAAAAGTAAATGGCAAAAAGAAGTTTATGGCAATTCACTGATGGAGTCTACAGACACAGTTGAGACATCCTTGTTCCCAGCCTTCAGACTGAGATGTCAAGTAATTGATTTAATTAATCCTAGTACCTTCATAAGTTAAATGAGGCAATATGACCTAATGGTTTAAGCACAAGACCCAGAACCCTATCGTTTCTAATATGACTATGCAGTGGATTTTTTGCATGACCTTCATCAATTCATATTCTTTTTATGAACTAAAAGAATTAAAGGCTTGCCCATTATGCAATTTCTGCACTTTTACTGCAGAGAAGGTAAATAAAAGCAGCATTTGGCCCTGACTGTTTTACTTTCTGTATTTATTGGTTTTATCCTACCATACAAGAATTTTTGAGGATTTAAGGCTAGCTTTGCAAAGACTTCCTAATTCCCATTCATTTCAATGAGGCAAGAATCAAAATGTCCCTGAAATCTGTGCCAAAATATTTGTAAGAATATAAGAAACCATTTGAATTTTAAGCAACAGCTGCATTAAAAATCATTAATGTCTACTAGAATTGTATTAATCATGCACATATTTATTAAACTAGWAAAATAAGCAAGTTAGATGCCTGCAATCAATACAAGCAAAGCAAATATCCTGTCTTCTGTTTCTGCATTGTGAAATCAGAACATATAGCTGCTAAGGAAAAAATCAGATCTCCCTCCCCTTAGGAGAACTGTTCCAATCCCATTTCTCAGGTCCACAGTTACAGCAAGAAACTACCATATGCACTGCAGGAAAAAGGGAAGATGAAATCAGACTCTCTCACCATTCACTGGCTTCTCTGTTTTCCTCYTTTTCAACCTTTATTTAAGGAGATATGAAAACATTAGGATTTATCRTAAGTTTTGAAAATTATGCACAGTGGATAAAATAGTTTATAGTTTACTGTTGTGGAACAAGCATGCACATACAGAAAATACACATACAGACTGAGTACATTTAAAGCTCTTTGAATCACAGAAAAGGCTATTAATCTTAGTAACTACACAGAGAACTGAGAAAGTATTTTAACATAGTCAAAATGCTGAAGGCCCTTGAACGCCTTCTAATAAAACCCGGTATGAATTTTTGAATTTTATGTTTACTGTCTCATCTCTGTGAGAACCTMATGATAAATGCAGTATGGGAACCCAGTATGGATATTTCACATAAATAATCACTATTAATGTTTATTATTGGAAATGCAACAGCACATGAGCCTTAATGTAATCTATATTATAGACTGATCAAATAATTGATTGTGATTACTGATCTTATCAAATTTTTGTTCATGTTAATAACACTTCTAGGAAGATATAACATGCTAGGAAGAGCATGTGCATAAGGGAATCCATGCTTTGAAGAGCAGGGGAAGAATATATTTAGTATTTACTAGCATTTACTTCAGAACATTCATGCAAATTCTGTATGTAAGTGAACTGAAATAAAATCTATGATATAGCTTAAATTTTCAAATRTAAAATTATGCAAAGCATTCTTACAATGCACTGTCATTTTCAAGTTTATAAGCATTAACACTATCCCATATTATCATAAATTACAATAAAGAAAGTAGAGGTCATCGGTTAATGTTCCTAAGTAAGAACAGTCCTTTTTATTCTGGGTGAGCATTTGCAAAAGAACAATAATCCATTTTCTTTGATTAAGGGATTTGTTAGTTGGGCAATGCTTAAATACTGTCCTTTTTGATGCAACAAAGTAATTGTTTTTACATTCACAGAATCACAGAACAGTTGAGTTTGGAAGAGACCTCTGGAGGTTGTCTAGTCCAACCCCCTTGCTCRAGCAGTGTGAACTAAAGCAGGCTGTTCAAGACGATGTCCAGTCCAGTTTTTAATCTCTCTAGAGATGGACACTCCATACCCTCTCTGGGCAAGTTGTTTCAGCATTCAACCAGACAAAGTAAAAAAAAGTGTTTTCTTATTTTTAAATGGGCTTTCTTGTAATTACAGTTTGCGCGCATAGCCTCTTGTTCTTTTACTGGGCACCACTGAGAAGAACYTAGCTCTGTCTTCTTTACAYCCTCCCATCAGATATTTATACACATTGACAAGATCCACTCCCCTGCCAATCTAGTTTGTTTAAATTTTCCCTAASCTGATCCTCCTCCACCAAGGGTAAGCCTTTCTTGCTCCAGACTTTACCATTGGCCTCAGGGACCTGGGATTCCTGAAAACCAGGACTCWTTTCTGGACTTCACTTTGACATTGGTGGGTGAAGATGTAAGTGTTAATTTTATTCAGAAATAAGATATATAAGATTTTTTCTCTCAGCCCTTGATGAGCTAGATTTCACTGGAAATTTGACTCTAGCCTATTTCTAATAGTAATGGATGTATCACTTGGAACCTCTGAAGAGAATATCAGTCTTGYCTGTGTCACTACCTTAAATTCACACCTCTACACCCCTTACAATCTCTGGAAGGCAGACGATACTACAATAATTAAATATTTTAACTACAGGTTATTATACCTAAACTTTTAAAAATCTACTTATGGCAATTAATATTCTTTTACTGGGGTTCACTGAAACTTATTAGGGCAATAAACCCATTAATGAAACACTGTGGTTGAGAATTTTAATGCAGTGAAGTAAAGAAATGAGTGTGCAATTATAGATCTGCATATGAACCAGCACATATGAATAACCTACCTGGTATGCATATTGACACAAATATTCAGCATTCTATCCAACAAGACAAAATTCATCACAGAGACACAGTAATCCCTAATAAATGCTGAAATACAGAAGTTCACTCTTTGATTCCAGAATCATGTCAAGTGCCAGGGAAAAAAGTTTCTRTTTCTGGTTATAGTACATGAACCAATGTACCTGGCATCAAATATTGTATTWTTCCAAAAATTAGAGGGGGAGAAATGAAACACAAGCTGACCCATGTCAAAAGAGTAGACATCTCGCTACAGCCTGTATTTAATACTAAGTAATTCTCTCACATTTTTCTTCCATCTCACTGACCTTGGCTACAAYGTAATTGGTAAACAATTTTTTTCTGTACAAACACTATATGAAAGTCTTGCTGTAACRTTGTTGTAGACATGATGGTCTAATGAAGGCTAAGTTTGTAGACTGCTCCTCACATAAACAACTGACACCTCTTTTTACACATTTTATTATGGATGTGTACCAAATAAMTGTCATTTGGATCATGATAAACATAGTAATTTTTTTGCTTCTCTTCCCTTTGATACACATCACAGTTGCATAGGTCCTCTGTAGGCATTCATGGTAATAAATATTACTTAATGGGAARATTTTGAGATATTCAAGAACAGAAGCAGTCTATAAAGAAATGCTCTGRCCATGTAGTGTAAATGCATGCAGAGTCTTTGAGATAAAAACAGATAGTTCTATGCATAAAAAGTGTGACTGAAAAGAGGCTTCTCTGTAAGGAATCATTAGACCATTTTCCTTAAGAATTGTCTTTAATAAAACACATTCCTTAAAAAGCAATAGATCTTTCTAAGAAAATATTGATTAATCAACCAAAACAAAAATTGAAAGAGGCATGTACTCTAAAAAACTGTAGGGAGAATGTTACCTAAATTAGGACACTTGGTTTTAAGAGGAACTTTAATCAGGCTTCATTTTACTTATATTTCTCAAATTTTRTATTTCAAAAAGCAGACCTACATGAACATCTTTTCAGGCAATCACACCAGAAAGCTATTGATGATAGATTGGCCTAGAAAGTGACTCAGGAAACTAAGGAGGAGCAGAACTCAAAAGAGGCAGTTTCAAAGTATAATGAAGCTGTTGTGGGCAGGAAAGAAATCTTACATGGCCTTTCATAATCATAATTTCTATTTTGTCTGAGCTCATCAAGCTCATTGAGTTGTACTGTGGAAGATGTTCTAAATAACCACCCTGACTRAATGGGCTAAGGCATGGGAATGAGCAGTATGGAACTGATTTTCTGTTCAGGGAATATCTGTTTTTAGAACTAATTCTGTGTAGAATTGTGGGAAAAGAGAATGACATAGTGTACCTGTAATGCTGGAGAAGATACTTGTAAGAGGATTCACACACACTCGTAYTCATCCTGTGTGATGCAATGAGGGATGAGAGTACCAATAGTAAACAACAAAGCAAGAATGGGTATCTTCTGAGGCATTTTTTACCTACGTACAGACTACTTTATTTCTCAAATGGGTAATATAACCACTGTGTTTACAATACAGACATGCACCTCTTAATTTTTTGCCATATGTAAATCAAACTAAAATATAGYCAACACTTAAAACCTTCAGAAGCTGTACAGAAGTTAAACATGATTTATATAATGGAACTGTTCTTGTTTGGACTCAAGAATAAATTGAAAGCAATTCAGGGCACTGGTACAGAGCTACAGTCCTCTCTCTGCATTCTATCATGAACATCATAGCTATGTGGTTCCTGTTATTATTAATTCCCCAGTTTAAGCTCTCTAAATTTCTATCAGTGCTTTTTAAAGGCCGTAAATCTGGAATGCACTCTCCTGAAGACTTGCAAATCCTTACTCCAGATAGTTTCTAGACACAAAGTGTCACGTTGGTTTTGTATTTCTGTGTTCAGTRGATTATAAACAATACATATCTCATATACGGCATTATTCAGCATTAAACCTTAAAATGGCTTTATAAAGAAAGTCAATAGCATTTTTCCCATTATAGAGATGTGGAAAATGAGGCAAGCYGATAAGCGAATTTGCTCTAGCCAGTGAAGATGATCTCCTAAGTCTCAGTTCAGTGCTCTGTCAAATAGAATCACTGCTTTTAGCAATTAATACAAAGGAGTTTATCATTTTCTTATTATGCAGGSTTCATTTAGCTACTCTCTGATAAATGTACTTTATATATTTACAGTATTTTTTATGTAGGCCTCCTTTACACAAAGGTTGGCTGCTTCAGTGATGAATCAACATACGGAGAACTTGCAAATGAATACCTAAATAAATACATTTCTAGAAAAGAGAGACATTTCAGTGTAACTCTTACACTATCTTTACTATGTGATAAAGATAATAAAAACAAACAACATGCAGCCATAGTACAGTATACATTTTATAGAAACRATGGAAAAAAACAAATTGATAATACTTTCATACCAAAAGCACAACTGTTTGATATAAGGGTGGACTTAATACTGCCATTACAAGTGGAATACAKTTCTCTATAACATATCATTCAGAAGTATCAGTTGCTTTTAAAACCATTCCCTTCTAATATACTTTGCACCCTTACACAGACAAAGCTCTTTCAGAGCACAGAGTAAGAATTGCAATTTAGAAAAACTTGCAGAAAGCTAACTCCTGAACAGGGACAGATAACCAAGTGTATCTATATTTTTAGAAAGCCCAGATTAACAACAAGATTCGTGCTGAAGGGTATGTGCAGATCTCAATTGTAGCATCCCACTGTTGCAAAAGAGCTCTGCTTCCAACATCCATCTCTGGAGTATGGCAAAGAATTTAGAGTGGGGTTAATTTTATTTTATAGTTAACATTCAGGCCCAAATTGCTTCAGTATTACTCACCTACCCACAGGCAGAAAAAGCAATTTTTGCCTGCAAATGCTACCTGTTTCTCAAGAGAAAATTGTAAATACTAAAGCGGCAACACGTATTTGCCTTCTTGTAAATATAACAAAAAATAAGCTTCATGCTGTTTTCACTAGTGGTGTGATTTTTTTCACACTGTCAGATCCAGAACCTGCAGAGAAATTGAAATCAAGTTCTAGACACCACAACCCCCCTGAATCTAATACAGTTGCAGCATAGAAAGCCCATCCTAATATTTAAGAGTCAGCCAACCAGTTTCTTAGGCTCAAAGCAGCCTTGAGCAAAAGTCAGGACCTGTTAGTATTGTTTATACATTAAGACATTATGCTTCAACCCATTTTTGGATCAATTGTTAAGAAAAGTATGAACTGTTAATGCTTACCACGTCCAGCGGCTGCTTAAAATGAAATTTGTGTCCCCTTTCACAAATTCAAAGGTGTGCTAATGCAGGAGAAGGATCCAGGTTTGGAAGCCCTGTTGTGCTGACCTTAGGGCACTGTGCTTCACAGAGGSTTCCTTCTTATGCTCCTCTCTTTTTCTTGTGAGTGTTCAATAAGGAAGATAAACCAAGAGGAGTAATGCTGGGACTGAAACTGAGTGCTGCAGTGCACAAGCTAGTCCTCTCACAAAAGTGTACCTAACATATGTATGGCTTGTATGGAAATGAATATACAGTGACAGTCACTAAGGAGCTCTGTGGTTTTCTCATAGTGCAGAGAAAGAAGACTTCCGTCTATACCCCAAGAAATCTTCAGTAAACTGTGCAATGCATTAGGCAAAAAAGATCATCCCATGTCACTCACAGGTTAACAACTCTTTTAAAGATCTGAGTGTGGTGCACCCATAAGTAAACTACCTGATTCAAGAATCAACCATTTACTAAACTTAGTCTAAAGGACGTTCTTTCCCAGTCTGTATACAGCCATTATGTAGACAATCCACACAAAATAAGGTGATGAAGTCTTTTAGCAGACTGCTAAGAAAACATTTATATGTAAACCAGAAGATGCCATAAATACTGAAGGGAACCCTTTTGGGTCAACAGCACTAAGTGTTACATTTTTCAGATGCACCAAATTTCACTTCTGCACCTGCAAAGAAAACAGCATCAACATCCAAGTTCAATGGTTTCAGATCATTGTCTCCACTAAAGGTGCAAGCAAGGTGCATGCCATTGCCTTTTTGCCAATGTTTTCTTTGCACAAACTAGTCTCCCAATTCTCTGTGTGTCTATTGTGCTTTAAAGGAAGTGTTCATTTACACCATTCTACACTTAAATCCAGTGCCTCGTAGTTGCTGAGCACCCCCTAACTTCCCAGCTTTCTCTCAGGTTCTGGCCTTTCCCCTGGATTTAGTGCAGTCCAGCTGAGCATGAGCTAGTCTTATGCATCTGCCTGAGGCCTTGACTAACCTGGCAAATAGTGAGTTTTGTTCCTTTAGAGAAGCATCATTAGAATCTTTAAGTGTCTCGGTTTTTAATTTAAACAATATGTAAGCTATTTTAGAATAAAGAAACTTTCTTTAGTTTGGCAAATACAAACATGACAGGAAGGTGAATCCCATTTTAATTTGGTTATTGCCATTTTTATTAAAATTTTAAATATGATRGATTGCTGATCGACACATGTTTTGGTAATAAATTAATAAGTAACATATACATTTTTCTTTATTATTTATTTATATTACTTTCTTTATTAGTAGTAAAAAATAAATTACTTCCATAGTTGTCAGATGGAGTTTTAATAGCTGAATAGATATTTTTAATACTTCTCAACRATATTCATATGAATTATTATAATACTAACAATTATTTTCTCTAATACTTTTGTATTTCAAGTCCTTCACTTTTTGTGAACCACTAAACTGTCAGGAAAAAAAAAAATTGTATTTTTCTTTTAGCAGTATTATTTCAATTAGATTAATATTTCCCAAGCTTATAATTAATTTGATAGAAATGTCATTATAGTAAAAAGTCAATACTCCTTCTGTTCCTTGCTGGCAAACTTTCTCAACGATGTAGAAATTTATAACGGTGCCAGAAATCATCAATTTGCCTAAATATGGATATACACTTGTCAAACATTTGTTTCTTGATACCTATTACCATGGTATCTAGATGAATCTTCTATTATTTATGATTTGAAACATAATATGAACAATTTAAGTAGATATTTAATACAAATGTCCAGCATCTCTGCTAATGTTGCCACAGTCCTTTGGGATCTAAATATTTCTTGTGCAATTGCACTTTATCTTAGAATAAAAGGAAACATGATTTTATATTTTGAAATCTAGGAGGCCAGATTATCATAATCATTTCAGTACAAAAGTATATATGCTGAAAACATAAGATATTTATCATATGAAGTACTCACGAGTGTTGTGATGGTTAGTAGCAAATTTCACATAAAGAACTATATATTAATTCTTGCAAGTTTAAAGCCATCTTCGTCCTCTAGTGTGTGCATAATGTGTGAGAGAATTTTATAATTTTAATCCCAGAAATAATATACCTGTAAAAATGTCTGTATATAAGGAGCTTGATACTGGGACGTTCTTAGCCATTTCATATCTTTGCAAATAATGCTATAAACCTCAATTTCACAATGAAATAACATAATAAGTACTATGCATTTTATTGAATTATTCCTGTATGGGACTACTCTAAATTTCATCTCATTCTAATAGTTACTGTTATTTGTTCTTTAGTAATAAGTCTAAACTTAATTTCTACTTAGCAAATATTTTTCCTGTTGTTTCCAGAGAAGCTGGAGTCAACATGATGTCTTCCCAGCACCTGTATTTAACAGCATGTCTACAAATAAAAGCAAAAATATGCATAGATATTGGAATAATGAGGAATAATCTCTATTGTGGTGTCCTCTACCACAATGAAGCATCACCCAAACCAACATGATGACTCCCCAAAACAGAATTCTTGGAGCATTCTAGAATACATTTTTCATTCTATTTATTTTATSATGAAATCACATTTCATAAGACTGATGTTTTGAAATTGGAGAATGAAAAAAACAAGTAGGTCATGTACCCCATTCCAACAATTAGTGCTGCATTGTCTTTACAATATTTTTTCCACTAATGTTTGTTTCTGATTTTTGAATGTTAAGTAGTGTAGCTTCTATTTATTCTCATCTTGGTTTTGTTTTCTAACATAAACATCTGCTGATGGCCACAAAAGATTGTTATAGATGGACATTTTTTCTGACCTCGTACTATGACCTCTATGTTTTTATGCACCACTACTCTTGGAAAACTGTTCTAAAGTCTATTGATCTCATGATCAAATCTTCATTCTCAAATGTAATTGGATATTTTTAACTTTCTGATATTGCACAAAGGTAGCATTTTCTTTCACTCCATTAGTTTTTAATAGTTTCCGATAATATCTCAAAATTCTTTCCCTTAGGTTTTTTTACCTTTTAAATATTTACAGGGCATCATCATGTACCTTTCCCAATCTTAGACATTATTTGATCAATTCTTACACAAGGGAGCATTTAACCAAATGATGCACTAGCCCTGATGYCAGCATAACTATACCTTTTAGCATATGTTTTCTTTTGCTGCACTGTGGTCTTAGATCTTTCACTCTATTATAGCAAATAATTATTTGCTATTTCCTTATTACTTTTGTAGTTTTTCTCTTGACTTCTTCAACACACCAGTGTTTTTCTGAATTGAATGTGAAGTACAAAAAATCTGTGTGCACATTTTAAGCTGCTCCAACATGAAACTCACATTTTATACCACTTTCACAAACTCCCAATGGAAACATCATTTTCAATACTTGAAAATTTCATATCTCATATGAGGCATGTTTTTTATCTCATATGAAGTGTGGTTTTGCTGTTGTTGTTTTACATTTTTACAGAAATTAAAAAATACATAGGTAATTAGAGGAAGAGCACAAGACCAAATAAGCAAGAACCATAAGGAATGACGAGCTGTAAGGGACCACAGASGTAATTGTGGGGCCACAAGAGATAATAATAAACACTGACAAAGAATACAGTGACATAGACCAAAACTACTCTTCACAGATATTTACCCCATACACTCACATCACTGTGATTTCATCTTGACCACACATCCCTCTTTAGATTATGAGAATGTCTTTAAAGCCTCTAATGAAAGAGGCTTCATGACCTAGACAGTCTGTTCCATTCACTAATTATCCCTGTTATTAGAAAAACCCTTTACAATCTAATTTAAATCTTTTCCTGTGAGTAAAATCCTATGACATGAAGATATGAGGAACCATTGATTACTGTATCTTTAGACAGCTCTTCTGCGAAACTTCAAGTTATCTGTATCTTTCTTGAAGTAAACCCTAAAGCGAGAAATGTTATCCATTTTAACATCACCAGCCTGAAGTAAATTGTAATAATTATCTCATGTCTTAAACACAACACTCCTAGTTACACATTTCGGAAAAATATCCCGGTTTTGCCATTCGATTACAATAATTCAAATTCAGCTTTTATTTCTCTATCGCCATCCTCCTTTCAGATGGTACAGCTCCCTAACCAGTGACTTTACATCTTGTACTCAAGATTTATTTCTCCTTCCTAAAAGTAACGCTTTGGTCTTGCCGTTATGGAATCATTCCTGCAGTTTTCTCAACACCACTTAGAATTCTGAGAGCTTCTTTCAACAGGCAGGCAAGCCCTTCTACTTTAACTGATTACAAAAAATCAACTGATTACAATTTCATGAAGACCAAAGTGAGGAAAGCACTGGATATTTTACTTGGTCTTTCACTTGCTTTTTTTTAATTCATTTTTTGAACCTTTAATGTAATACTAAAGTGACCTTTTGGACTGTAGTAGTAAAAAATTGGACGTAAATTTGTTATGGAAGAAAATGATGAGTGTATTAATGGCCTGCAAAAATACTGATTGCATAAATGCTTATGCAAATATATTTTTATCAAGAATAATCCAACTGGAGATGCTCCACTATTACCAGTATTCAAATTCCACAGAGCTAGAGAATGGACAACATGAACCCTTTGTCTGGGCCCTTCCGATCTCGACCCCAGTTCCCTGCATTTTCACATTCTCCAAGCATGCACCTTGGGCAGTCTGCTCAGTGTCTTTTCTGAGCATGAATCCTTGACAATATGGAGATGACTCCAGTGGGTTAATTGGAAACTGCCTGGGAGGCAGCTGAGTTGCTGGCAGCATAGCACTAAAAGTCATCTTTCTGAGCTACAATGTGCTAATTTTTATTAATTATTACAAGTATTAAATAGTATTACTATTTAATAATATTAATAATATTGCATTTCTTACATACAAATTGCAGAGAGTGACCCTTGGCACAAAGAAGCGGCTTAATAAATCAGTTTTACATTAACTATGAAGCAAATTTATTTATTGCTACCTGCACTTTTTTAAGACTCAAAGCATAGATAAAAGATTCTCATATATATCTTTACAATAAAAAATAACAGAGGTTATAGTCTCGAAGATGCAATGACAGTGGAAGGGCATCTTGCTGAAGAAAACTAATATATAAAGCAGTTAAACTATGACAAAAAGGTGAAATATTATTAAATATAATTCATTTATTCACTTATGAATACTGTATGTGCATCTACAAAGGTACGCTGCTTAATGCAATTTAATGGTTTTGAATGTAATTTTCACACTATTTACAGATCTAACCCTTCTCTGCAACATCAGTTTCTCAATAATCAGCACTTTTATGTTTTCTAACTGCCAACAACATTTGTAAAATAAAGGACATCATAGACTAAACTTTGTTTAACTTCAGTCTAACCCACATCTTGTTGTGTGTAGTGCCATCCTAAGAACCATCTTTGGTAAGCATTCTAAACAAAGGAAGTCTCAGTTATCTATCTTTCCTTCTATAAATATTATCAACCTAGCAACAATGTGATTAACTATGATTGTTACTAATAAAAGTAGTAGGTAGTTCCCTGCATATTTTCATTTTAGTTTCTAGACAGAAGTCTCTTTAATATTGGCAGAGAATGGATTTTCTTCATACTAGAAAGTATTATAGCACTGAATAAAGTCTTTCTGATCAAACTATACCATAATAGTTTTTGTCTTGTGTCACTTTATGTTAGCCAGCATCAGAAGAGAAAATAAGCAGAGGCTTGCTATTGTGCCTCTATTTTAAAAGGGCCTTCCATCTGGTAGGAAGCAGAAGCCATCAGCACTGTAATTAAAATGCAATTACTGTCCCCCGCCGCAATCCCAGGACGACCATTCCATCTGTGTGATATACAGTGGAAAAAACACAATTTTTTGCACTTTTCTAGCTCCATTAAGTTTATTCTCTTTCTATTAATTAATCTAACAGCACTAAGGGGTCGTTCCTGTTTTGCAAGCCATTGTGTCACAAACTGCGCACTCACAAAGACTGAAGCCACATGAATTTTTAAAACTCTCCGCTATCCCTGTGACATAAAACCTTAATTACTTCTGACTAAATCTGTAATTAAAATATATCACCGCAGCAGATTTACCTGCATGTGGGTGTTGGAGTGCATGCTTCTGTGACTGTCACAAATGAATCACTCTGAGACGGTGTTATAAAAAGGGAGATTAGGATGTACGACAGAAAGGATGCAGAAAAAGGACTTCAAAATGAAAAACTGGCAGCAATCTAGGAAAAAGTTGTACACTGGTAAAATAAGAAAGAGTGATTCTCTTATTTTGCTGATTTTTTAAAATAAAAATATTCATAGTATGTATAGAGACATACCAGATGCTCCCACGTACAGTTTATTCTTATGTAGTCCTACATTTTAATGTCCTACCATACCCTTATAATAAAATTACAATAAGTAGAATATCACATACTATAAAATAAGATCCCATAATATTTTTCATAGCAATCCATCTTGTATTCACAGAGATAATCTCATAATCTACCCTTCTTTTCATTCACAACTGTGCAGTCCAAGGCCTTCCATCTGCAAACCTATAAAATCTTACAACCTTTGTGAGAAGTACAGGCATTGTGTATATTAAGACAAAAATATTAGCTAAATATTAGGGTGAAATCTTAGCCCTGTCACAGCTTGTTGGAGTTGTGTCTTTGACTTCAGTGGAGTCAAAGAGTATTTTGTCTTTTCTTTTAATGCATGTTGCTATGGGAAAAAAAAGAAACAAGACCCTCTGCAAATGACCAGCTGCAAGAAGTGAGCAGACTAGCAGTGAATCTCAGCATGAGAATCTTTGCTGTAAAATGTCATGCAAAAATGACATTAAAAGTCCTGGCAAATAAAAAATTTCCACCTTTTTTCTTCTTTTTGAGTTTTGAGTATCTTGGAATCCACTAAGGTTCAGCATGTGAATAACTGTTTTTACAAACTCAGCATGTGGGCTCAATATGCCTCCAACAGAAGAGAATTTTGGCATTTCATAGATTTCGCAAAGGGTAAGGCCGTAAGTATTTGTAAAATGTTTAGGCTAGCTTCCTGCAGCTCATAGGTCATTAAACATGCCACTCACCCTCTTATTTAGTACAATGACATGGTTTTTGCCAGTGCATATAGAGTCCCATTTTAAAGATATGACAAGACACGAAGTCCCAATTTAAGAGTTTGCTCCAGTAGGTTGATACCTACCAGTAAGAATTTGCGACTCACTCCAACTTTTTTTATCTGATTTAAGATTCCAGCATTAGCTTCTACCAAGCTTCTGTGCTTGAATTAAAAAAAGCATTTTAATACCCAGTATTTTCTTCCTGTGAATTTACTTGCACACTGTAATCATGTTACCTATCAATCTTCTTTTGATAAGATAAACAGATTGAGCTATTTAAATCTCCCACTATAAAGCATTTTCTCCAGCTCTTAAAATGTTTGTGTCTTCTTCCTGTACCTCCTGCAATTTTAAAAATGTGGAGAACAACAATGTGTAAAATATTCTCCATCCTCAAGGTAAGACAAAAACGATGAGATTTGCTACTTTATGTGATTACTAAAATAGCTTGAGTTGGAATTGGTACTTGACAAAGAGAAAATGAATCTGATCAGCAGTCTCCCATGAGGGAGTGGCTCCAGCAGCTGGTGAGTTCCCACAGACACTATGGAGAGCTTTAGCTCCCATGCACTAAGTTACCAATGATAACCTAATTGGCAGTATCTTGGGTTTCTGCAAGGAAAGGCTCCCAGGCCAGTCAGCTACATAGAACCTACAAGAATTAAGTGGGTTCACGAGTCACTGGAACCAGATGGTTTGGCTATAGCTTGTCTCTGTGTAGGAAAGCAGTTCTCACACACTTCCTATAAATGTTGTCATTCAAACTGGTATTTTTTAAATCCAAAGAAGTGATGATTTGGTGTTGCTTAAATAAAAAAAGAAGTGATATCACATGTTGCCTAGCCTCAGATGCTGAGTATTCCATAAATGAAGGTATATTACTGTATTGAAAGACAACAGAGAGAAATCTTAAGATTAACTACATGTGATTGGATGAATAAAGCATCAAAGTCAACATTGGTCATGTCTGAGGTATGTTGGCACTTACATAAAAAAAAGAGCTAAACTTACATTAAAAAATTTTCTAGGAATCACTGGTAAATATAATTGCTTATAATTGGAGCAAAGATAAAGAGTTTAGATATGTTGGCTTTCTGGTTACAATACAGTTTTATGATAAAATTATTAAAATAATTGTTATTTTAAATAATCCTGTACACTCATTTGAAAGAGGTATAAATATCCGAGTAGGATTCTTTGCTCTGCTCTAATGCTGGTCTTCTCATTATCTAGATCACTTCCTTGCCTGTTGTAAGCATAACAGATACAAGAGTACAGATCTAGTTCTAATGCATATTTTGACAGTAGTTAGTGGCCCACTCCTAGATCCTTTTCACATTCAGATCCTACTGGTATAATATATTTAGAAATAAACTGCACACACAAATGTCCARTCTAAGAAAATATAAACATGACATGGTAGGCCTACATAACTGATTTGGTTGTGGCAGGAGTTGAATAAGACTAGATTCACTATGCCAGTTATTTTGTCAATAGAGTTATAGGTACGTGGAACATAATAATTGCATATCCCCAAATGCTGCCGAATGCTGTTAAGTTCACCTCCTAAGGACACCCTTAGAAAAGAGTCTGAACTAAATAGGAATATCTTGACGGAATTAAACAAGAATCTGGAGGATAAGCAGGGACTTGTCTTTCCAAGCCCTCTCAAAAGCACCTCCTGTCTAAACATATTCTAAACTGGAATGGCAACCCATACTAACAATGAATGTTAAGAATTATATAGAAGGACAAAAGAAAATTGGTTCTTTTTTTTACAGCAAACAATGAGAATACATGTTTAAAACATGGTATCTGCTTCAACCGCTCCTTGGTACCCAGAAGCTGCCTGCTGCCTGTGCAAAGCTAACAAAAGACCTCTTGACTGCCGTTGTGAGCAACAGCTACACACTATCTGTTTTGCTAACGTAGCACATAAAGCAATACTAAATTAGCTTTCAGATCATACAGTCTATCACTGTTTGACCCTCTGGGCTGTTTTTATTTATAGAATGTAGTTTCTAGTTTACTTTAGTGTTTTCATATTAAATAAATATTCATGAAAGTGCACTCTTCCTGAAATTGGGTCATTTAGGCAGACTATCCCATTAAAAATAGATTTACTTTTTTTACAGGTGTCATCCATTAAGGTAGGGAATAGAAAAAATCAGCCAATTGTATCTGTCAAGAAGATGTTAGTCCTTCCGGAAAGTCAGTTTTCTGTCCTTTACATATAGCACTTAATAGCAAAATTACTAACTTCCTTTCTCTAACATTCATACTTTGGGGAATTTTTATTGTTGCAAGATTTGTATCTGAGGGTTTGAGGAGATATTTTCGTCCTTCCAAGTTGTTCAGACTCTGACACCAGGCATATAAATAAAAGTATGCTCTTATTGGCTAAGATGTGGCCAGACTCTTGCAAGATTGGCTCAGGGAAGAGGAGTTTAATTCCTCACTAGGATTAAACAGAAACAAGTGACAGAAGACAAAGCAGAACACTGATGTGGTCTCTCCTAGGGCATACGAATTGGGAAGCTCCAGAGAGCAGTGGATCCACTAGGGWTCTGTTTAGTGTGGCTTTTGGTCATATAAACTCATATAAGCTGTGTACACACAGCAGTGTGGGTTCTTAAATTCAGCCTTCATCTTCCATACACTCGAACCACAGCAGTTCAGTTGGAAAGACTGTGGAATAAGAGTTTTAGGAGCACGTATAGAGAGGAAATAACATCTGTGACAGATGCCATAGGAAGAACTGGCAAGACTTGGATACAGCCTGAACAAAGGGCCAGGGTGAGAGATGTGATCAAAAGCACAGGGCTGGAGGAATGGAGGCAGGCACTTCTATAGAGCAGTCCATCACCCCACTCCCTCTCAGAAACTGTTTTAAAATGGGATGAATAGCCTTTCAGAGGGACTTTTGGGGCTTTTTTGTGATATACAGAGAGTGCTTAGACAGCTAATCTAGACTGGAAATCTAAACTTCAGACTGCGACATTTAAGTGAGATGAGTTTTAGGATTAACAAGGACACTATCAAAAGATCCAAGCAACTTTGACTGGTGTATTTCCCCAGTCAGAACTGGTATTTCCAGTCCAGCCGACACAAAACATCAGTATGGATATTTCATCCTTATCTATGAACACAGCTAGTTATGAAACAAAACTGTGTGAAAGAGAAATCTTTGTAGAAAGGAAGCATGAGAMCATTTTCATCATTCCAATGCCAGTGAGCCTGTAACGAATTGCAATTTTATCACATGGCATTAAACTCAGGGCCAAACTTTCAGAATGTGAGTTTATGTTAATATAAAAGTGGTAATACTTACATATTGCATCCATTACCAATATATCAGATATTTCAGCAAACAACTCTACAGTTTTCTTTTGTTTTAGTGCCACCAAATAGTGTTGTATTAAATGACTAACCAAAAAACATAGAGGTTTTCCAAAATTTGATATTCAGGAGGGTGTTAAAAAGAAGAAATTATCCATTTTCCATGGATATTTTCCTAGCAACTTGACGAGTCTTGAAAAATATTCTTAATGTGTTCAGTAGGACATTAATACAGAAATCAATAGCTCCCATTCAAAAGATAAAAACAACTACAGAGAAAAGCAATTTTCAAATGCAGCAATTGTTGCAAACATAGTTTTTTAAAAATAAGAYAAACATTATCATAGAACATAAAAAAGTGAAGCAATTCACAAATAACTAACCTTAAATCAGCCTTGCAAAGTTCTAATTGCCCATTTGCCTGGGGTGAGAAATTCTTTTGACGGGCAAGTAAATTATCATTAGTCTTGTCCATTATCATCAATCATTATGGTAAAATGCTGATGAGTGAATTTATGCCTATGCTGGCACATTTTCATGTCAACTTTACAATGCAGGTTCAAATTAAGTTACAAGTCAGGGCACAAAAGAAGTCAAAATCAACTGTATAAATGTCTTCATCTGCATGCTGATGTGTGTCATGGTTTAACCCCAGTTGGCAACCAAGCACCACACAGCCGCTCGCTCACCCTCCCCACCCCCGGTGGGATGGGGGAGAGAATCGGAAGGGCAAAAGYAAGAAAACTCATGCATTGAGATAAGAACAGTTTAATGATCAAAATATAATAATAACAATAACAATAACAATAATAATAAATTGTAATTAAAAGGAAAACAGCAAAAAGAGAGAGAGAAACAAAACCCAGGAAAAACAAGTGATGCAACCGCTCACCACCTGCCAACTGATGCCCAGCCAGTCCCCGACCAGCAATCGCTGCCCCACAACCAACTCCCCCAGTTTATATACTGAGCATGATGTCGTATGGTATGCAATATCCCTTTGGCCAGTTCGGGTCAGCTGTCCTGGCTATGATCCCTCCCAGCTTCTTGTGCACCTYCTCGCTGGCAGAGCATGGGAAGCTGAAAAGTCCTTGACTTAGTACAAGCACTACTTAGCAACAACTAAAACATCAGTGTGTTATCACATTATTGTCATGCTAAATCCAAAACACAGGACTATACCAGCTAGTAGGAGGAAAATCAACTCTATCCCAGCCAAAACCAGGACAATGTGTATAACCCTTCCAATTTTTAGGAAGCAAGTCCTCTAAGTGTTTTTAGATAAAATAAAAATGATTGTGTGTCACAAGGTCTGTAAGGGAACATTTAACCAAAAAGATCCATGCAAGATGACTAGACTTTGTTTCCATTCATGGAAAACTACTCTCAAATACTATACTTGAATAAAACTGCAAAGAATAACTCAGGTAAAAGAGCTGAACAGACTTTTGAAAGAAGAGTTCCAGCTCTGTGCAAATGAGGTTGATTTATTCCTCGGCTGATTGGCAACAAAGAAAGACTGAAGAGCCTCCTACACTAGGGCTGCTCTTGCAAAGAATTGCTAGATTTAAGAAAGCATCTTATTGGAGCTGCTCTTAGCTAAAAAAAAAAAAAAAAAACACCAACATTTTTCTTCTGAATAACTTCGGTTTCTTCTCAAGAATGAGAATGAAATTTTTCTAGTAGCATGCATATGTTGATACACTGGTGGGGTTGGTAGTGCTGCTAATTACTGAGTTCTAATTCTCTTTCTTCAATCAACTTTGGAGTTGCCTACAACTCTAACAAAATTCAAACATTGTGTTTAAATGGGGTGAAATTTTTTGCCAGTTGCCTGATGAGAATTAACGTGTCTTGAAAATTGTAGACAAAATATTTTAAACATTCCTGTGGAAGAGGCTAGAGAGGAATGCTGAAGTCCTATAAAACATTCAGTGATGTCTCCTTTGATATTCCCTACTACAGCGAGATGGTGAGGTCAGAGGTGGAGGAGGAGACACGAAGAATCCTTCATTCAGAGTTCTTTTGCCATGCCCATTAAAAGCTCCCACAAACTGGGCAAGTCATAGATGTAAAAATAACAGTTCAAGTAAGRTTAACAAGAGAAAAGCTGAAATCATACCCTAGCCATGCACAAGACCTCCTCTGCAGGATGCTCTGGCACATTGTGGGTAATGTGCAATTGTCCAGGTCCAAGCACTGTTCCTTGGAAAAAGAGAATGCTTTTTCTTGTGCTTTCCATGCTCCCTTTTCYGTGTACAGGCAGCACAGAGGAGGAAGCTCCAAAGGGTGAACACACAGAAAACATGAACTGAACTTGATGACAGAAGCAGTAATTTAGGACAAGAATCAGAGAATTGCAACATAGTGGAAGCTGCAGCAGTACAACCAGGAGAGGAAATTAGTGGGTGATAACCTGAAAGATGGATATTGGATGAGAACCAAGGTAAGGAGATTAGGTGTGGCTGAGCAGTGAGACCTGAACTGGAAGTGAGCTATACTGAAGCAAGAGATATATTGAAAGAAGATACAAAAGGCCATAATCCATGATGAGAAGTGGAATCACCTGGGCGAACAAATGTTATTAGCAAGACAGAATGTTGCTGTAGGTTGGGAGAAGGAACTGGATGGAAGGCAGGAGATGTGAGGTTGGCGGAGATCGAATGAGAATGGCTAAAAATGGAAACTAAACCTTAGAGTAAGACAATGATCCAGATGAGGTGACAGAGAGAGACTATAAGTGGGTCTTCAAAGGGATTGGTACAACGATGAAGAGCAAGACAAGTAGCTAAGAAGAACAAGGCCCCTGGAACTGGGAAGAGGACCCATATAGGTATGGGGAAGATGGGTAGGGTATTGTAATGTCCTACACATGCAGTAGTGAGGCTATTGCTGAAGTGTTAAAAAAAGAGAAAATTATACTGGCCAACCTGAAACTTTAACCCAATTTAGGTAAAAATTAATTCCATTTTTAGTCTATCCAGTCCAGACCCCTAGAGAGTGGCTAATACAAGCTGCTTCAAAGAAACATACAAAAAAGTCTGGAGAAGGAACCTAACACAGCAAACATGTCTTCTTACTTGCTATTGATTAAATATTACTACATTCTCAAATTTGAGAGTTTATACTCCTGCAAGCTTCATTTCCATTCCATTCATACAATGACACATTTTGATTTTTGGCATTTGCTTAGTATAGGCTTTCTATTCATATATGTGCTTTATCTCAGGAATGCCCACAGTCTGGGTTTGGYGAATGACTTCTCAGAATCTCCAGGCCTATCACTTCATCTTGACAATGCTTGATAGTATATGTAATTATGGGTTTCTTTCCTGAAAGAAGCCTTTTTGTTTATTTTACTGGAAGAAAAAGAATTTAAATGAGAGTTTATAATAGAGATAAGCTCTAGATATATGTTTCAATAGATTCACATTCTTGGCAGCTACACATAAGTGGAGCCATACTGCAATACATTTAGATGTAGTGGCCAACAGCAGGGGCCCAGCGCAATGGAACAACCAAAGCAGCTGGAGAATTTCATAAATTTATAGATTAAAGGCCTGAGGGGATCATTGTGATCATCTAATCTAACCTTTTTTATAATACAGGCATGTACTAATTCTTTTTTGAATGGAAGTATATATTTTAGGGCGAAAACATCCATCAGTTGCCAGTGATGGAGAACGAACCAGTCTATGGTAAATCACTCCAACACTAATTAACCTAACGGTTATAAATAATTTCTAGTCTGAATTCATCTCAGCTTCAATTTCCAGTCATTCTATTTATACTTTTATTTACTGAACTGAAAAGCTCATTATCAAAGCTTTGTTTTCTAATCTTTTACTCATTCTTGTGGCTCTTCTCTAGAGCATTTCCAATTTATCCAGACCCTTCTTGACTTTATATTCATATTCAGTTCATAAAGCAACATGATTTAACCCTGTTTTTTTTCAGGGTCTTTCCTCCTATGCCAAAGTTTCCCCATCTAGATGGACATGAACACCTATCCTTTTCATTATTTATTATTTGCCCAGTTCTTTGTCACTGTGATCTTCATCTGTGTTTTATGTTTTCTTTCAAATCATGATAATAATGTTAAACGCTATAGATCTAAGAGCTCAAAAATTTCCTACCACTGGAGAAAGCTGTTCTTTGCTGAAGTCATTCAGACATTAAGATATATACATATAAAGAAAAAAAACCCATGGAAGTTCTATATTCAAGCTTTGAGTACTATTTCCAGTGATTAACTCACATCTCATTAAAAAGTTCCTCGGAGAAAAGTATCTTCGGATTCAGACMCCAATTCCAAAGAAGATGAGGGTATTTTCTTCTTAAAAAATAAAATACCACCAGAACAGTAACACTTGATTTCAAACCTACCAATCTTTATGTGATGATCACMTGTGTGACACTATGGTACAATATGTAACAATAACTGCAGCTTTACAGAGATTAATATTATTTTTTCAAACATCCCAAAAGATTTACCAGTCTGATATAAAGTCTAAACACTTTAAATTAGTTTCATGATTTTATTTTCTTTTAGCATGAAATTTGGTGAGTTTAAGATATAATTCTGACCCTGGACTCTTTAGACAGATTTTTGACAAATACATATTGGCYGGTGACGATTATTTCTTATTCCCTGCCAACTTGATGATTCAGATTATACCTTTTTTCACATTGTTTCCACTCTTTCTAGACTTAAATGAATCAAAACAGGAGATAATCTCTCAGGAATTGTGGCATTTTCATTCCTCTGTATCAAATCTAGTTATTTTGGCTGATGCAATACAGAGTTCTTGTATCTTTGTCCTTTATTTTCTTCTGTCTCCATAAAAGCAGATACTATGTTAATAAGACAAGGATATAGAAAATGTAATTTACATGGACCATAGGAAACAAGAGACTACTCATCTCGCACACAGTCCGGCCCTCTGTTTTCAAAGTGCACGAGGCGCAACTGAAATAAGTGCAGATACTTTTGAGAATGTTCTCTGTCAAGGGTAGGAGACTGAGACTAAGAGGTGATTTGCATCAACACCAAAAGAATTTTTAAATTAATTGCAAAGAGTTAGAAATGKTAGCAGTTACATTCTGTAGCAAACTATGCTGAAACAATATGAGTTATCATATTAAGGCCTAAGACCTCAGGTCAGTAGACTGATTACAGACTGCTACTCCTGGAACAAGTGTAAGATAATTTTGAATTAAACCCAAGATTCCTATGGTACTTACGCACCTATGTAGTAATGAAAATTCAGCCTTAAGTGTAGGACTCATTTGAAAAACATAAAAATAAAAACTAGAGACCTAGTAGTCYCTAGTAGTTTGGGTTTGAATTACTTTAGTGATTTACATAGAGAACATAACAGTGAAAAGCTTTGAAGAAAAAAGATAGTTGGCATTATGACCACTTGTCATTTTATGCTAAAAAATATTCTAAGAAATAAAGCCTGCTGTTACCTACAGTAAACAACCATTTATCACTTTCAAGAATATATGATCTGATCTTTTCAGAAAAGCAGGTAGAGTTTTAACTTAAATACAGGGTAGACTTACACTCAGACAAAAATTATTTGGATAGGTCACTTCCTGATCAGATTTCTAATGTTTATTCAGTTCTAATGTGACTAACCTATAATAACTAGTAAAGAGCTGATTGTTATTTTTCCTATAAAGCCACAGAGTACTCAATTTTGACTACCAATTTTAAAACCTGCAGTCAAATACTACAATGACTAAAAGCACTGTAGAAAAATGTTATTGCCAATAGGTGTTAATTTTGAAAAGAACTGTCTTTGCAAAAAGCTGGCCATTATTTGATGCCTTTTGTAGGTGTTGAAAGTAACTAGGTCATTTTCTTACATTCCCTGTAGATCCTTTCTGTCCTAAAAAGTCTTCATAAACAAAAGCTATCATTTTTGCTATGCATACTGAGATCTGGAAATCTACTCATTATAAACGTTTTATTTTGTGCAGGCAAAAGTGGAATGAAGTTCAGTTGTGATTCACCATCTACAAAAATTTTCTCCCTAGTGTAAACTAATCTAAATGCTACATATATATATCATTAGTATATATATTAGCTATTAGTATATATATTAGTATATATACTATATATTAGTATATATATTAGTGTATATACATACTAATTCAAAGTTGCAGGAATCTTTTATAATGTATAACAGTAATACCATTATTTAATCATTTATCAGAATCTATCAGACTAGATACTGTGGTTGCACTAAGCCTAAATTCTTTCTAATTAATTCTCTCGTGATTTCATCATTTGTACACAATTTAACCACACAAAACCCATTAATAACAAGAGTAAATCTTCAAAATAACCTTACCTTGAACTTAGGATTTAAACTTAAAATAGTTTATAACAAAAGTGGTTTAGGTTCAGATTCCCAAAAATATATAAAAAGTACTTGGCAGACTTTGGTAATTAAGTCCACACTTTAATCCAAAATTTAATTCAGAGGAAATACAAGTTATTGAAACTTGCTAAACACTCCTTTTTGACTGAAAAGTTCTCTAGGCACCTGAATGTTCTCAATATACGAATTCCCAGGACTGCTTTGCCCAAGCATTTGGACAACCAGCTTCATTCCAAGTAACCTGGGATCAGAAACCAGGTGGAACAGTACCTGAAACCTCCAAGTGGCCTTCCTTAGAGCATGCAGATAGAGGATCAGGCCTTTGTTACAGGGGCCTTGATTTTAAACTGCAATTAAACATTAAGGAGGCAATGTCAACAATTCTCTACATAATACCCGCTAAATATTCAGTGAGAMAGGAACTGCCTGAGTTCATTTTCTATTCAAGCCTGAACAGATGCAAATGCACCTTTTTCCTACTATAGAGAATAGCAAGAGCACCTTTCTTCAGTGCTGGTGAAGTAGGAAGACTGTCCTGGTGGTTAGTTTCTAAGGCTGTTTACTTGTGAATTCTAGTAGCTCCTCCCAAAATTATTAATTTTTGTTGTGATGTATGCCTATCCTTTGTCATGTAGAAGTTTGGCTATAGTTCTGCAGATATGGGTCACCTGTAGCCTATATCCTACTGAATTCTTGTTCTTAGACATGCAACTTTCCTCATCCACGGTTAGGATATCCCTGACTCCACGGGCTCCTTGAAGGTTGACATGGTAAGCCTGGAGATTTAGTCACTGGGGTCTGAAATTGGATCTGGATCTTCATCCTGCTATTCTTATTTTTATAAGATTAACGTTTGAGTATTATTTAGTCTTAGTTTGAAAACAAAAATTTTTAAACTATATGCTTGTACTGCATCACTAGACTCACACTATATGATCATTTCTGAAGTTCTTAGGTGCTGGGAGCAAAGAAAGCCAAATAGTTTTCATTTATTTCTACATTCCTTTTCTTTGTTGGGGTTTGTGGGTTTTGTTTTCTTGGTTGTTTTGGTTTTYGGTATCATACTTACAAGAAGTGAACGATGCTCCAAGTGTCAGAAGCCATGGGTACTGTTCTCACAGCATAACTCAGTGCTATATAAACATAGTTGGAGCTAATATGACTATATTTCTTCTAGTAACCAAGCTAATTAAGTTAGAGTTAGATCACTGGCTTATGCAGACAAATCTCAGAAGGGAAAAGTTGTGCAGAATAAAATAATTAAGTGATTAGCTTACAACACAGTATATTTTGCTTTTAAGCTACAGTGACAACCAGGTGATCAGGCCCAGTCAGCATGGGTTTATGAAAGGCAGGTCCTGCTTGACTAACCTGATCTCCTTCTATGACAAGGTGATCCGCTTAGTGGATGAGGGAAAGGCTGTGGATGTTGTCTACCTAGACTTTAGTAAAGTCTTTGACACCATTTCCCACAGCATTCTCCTGGAGAAACTGGCTGCCCATGGCTTGGATGGGCGTCCTCTTTGCTGGGTAAAAAACCGGCTGGACGGCCAGGCCCAAAGAGTTGTGGTGAATGGAGYTAAATCCAGTTGGCAGCCGGTCACAAGCGGTGTTCCCCAGGGCTCAGTATTGGGGCCAATTCTGTTTAATATCTTTATCAATGATCTGGACGAGGGGATCGAGTGCACCCTCAGTAAGTTCGCAGATGACACCAAGTTGGGCGGGAGTGTTGATCTGCCTGAGGGTAGGAAGGCTCTGCCGAGGGATCTGGACAGGCTGGATCGATGGGCCGAGGCCAATTGTATGAGGTTCAACAAGGCCAAGTGCCGGGTCCTGCACTTGGGTCACAACAACCCCAGGCAACACTACAGGCTTGGGGAAGRGTGGCTGAAAAGCTGTCCGGTGGAAAAGGGACCTGGGGGTGTTGGYYGACAGCTGGCTAAATATGAGCCAGCAGTGTGCCCAGGTGGCCAAGAAGGCCAATGGCATCCTGGCCTGTGTCAGTAATAGTGTGGCCAGCAGGAGTAGGGAGGTGATTGTCCCTTTGTATTTGGCACTGGTGAGGCCGCACCTCGAATACTGTGTTCAGTTTTGGTCCCTTCACTACAAGAAAGATATTGAGGTGCTGGAGCATGTCCAGAGAAGGGCGATGAAGCTGGTGAAGGGTCTAGAGCACAAATCTTATGAGGAGCGGCTGAGGGAATTGGGGTTGTTTAGCCTGGAGAAAAGGAGGCTCAGGGGAGACCTTATCATGCTCTACAACTACCTGAAAGTGTGTTGTAGAGAGGTGGGTGTCGGTCTCTTCTCCCAAGTAACAAGAGATAGGACGAGAGGAAACGGCCTTGAGTTGTGCCAGGGGAGGTTTAGATTGGATATTAGGAAAAATATCTTCACTGAAAGGGTTGTCAAGCATTGGAACAGGCTGCCCAGGGAAGTGGTTGAGTCACCATCCCTGGAGGTATTTAAAAGACATGTAGATGCAGTRCTTAGGGACATGGTTTAGTGGTGGACTTGGCAATGGTAGGTTAACGATTGGACTTGATGATCTTAAAGGTCTTTTCCAACCTAAATGATTCTATGATTCTATGATTTTTTTATAAAGATTTTCAGCTTCCTTTTGTATGGTTGGCATCATGATAGCTGAATGCATTAATTTTTTAAATTTTATAAATACTTTATAGCAAAGTTACTTTTGGAGTGATACTAAAGGTCAGATTCAGGCAAGAAGATATTGGCTAAAGTTGTTATTTTAGGTTGTTTTTTGATGAATAAAGGGCTTTCATAGTTAAGACTCTARACCAAACAGTCCTACTTGAAATCATTAATATAGCAGATCTAGACCTACTAATTACATTTTACAGTGATGGGAAATGAAAAACTCAACAATAACTAATTGTGCTAATATTTAAATACATACTAGCTTTCAATCATTACTTAAGCTTGTTTTATATCAGAGTTTTGCAATTAGCAAAACTTCGCTGTTTATTTTCACTTTTAACAAGTAACAGTTAAAATAAATTGATAGAATTTAAAAATCAAATTTTATCATTCTTCTAATGAATCACACCTCATGTTTAGCACTCTTTATTCTAGAGCTAATTATGTGGTGCACACAAACATTCCTAAGATAAATGTTTATTACGGAAATGATAACATGACTGCAATATAATGGCAATATCATGATGCAATTACAATGAATCACTATAATCTGGGAAGTGTTTTGAGACACTTAGATATGCAGTACACTTCAGATACACCATGTTATGTTGTTTCATTTATCTAGGCAAAGCAGAAATCTACATTCTTCACATTATTTTACTACTGTTGTGTATTGCTGGTATTACCCTAATGTCTGGGAATTTCAGACCTCGATCAGCATCTCTTTTTTTTTCCGGGTGCTGCCCAAAAAGAGGAGGAAGAAACGGTGTTGGTCAAAGGACCTTTTTGGCATTAAGTACAAGACACAAGACAACAGATAGAGGCAGACATATGGGAAAGCACAAGGAAAAAATAAGACAATGTTGGTCAGCCTGAATGGTGTCCATACACCAGCAGTCTAGCCCTTGTCACATTGTTTCATAATCTGTGTAGAGGGGAAAAAAAGAGTTTTACAGGAGAGGAAAAGAGAATAATGGATTAATTTCATGACTGCAACCACTAAGCAGTCAATTCATTAATAACCACCATTCACACATTGCAGTACGAAGTTTGAGGTAGTTTTCTGTGGAATCAAAACTTTACTTTCTTTTTAAAGATATTCGTTATGTTTGAACCTCTATGATTCTCTAAGAGAACTCAGATGTTCCCGAGTAGAAACCTTTTTTTTTCATTCCTGGAGTTTTCTTTATTTTAAAATAAATGTCTTCGAAACTGTAAATATGATTTTTCCCTTTGCATTTAAGTCAGCACTATATCTTTCCCATTCTTGCCTCTGTATATAATTAATACAGGTAGAATACTGAATTTACTATTTCTTTTTGGCATTTACAAAAGAAATAATAGTTAGCTATAATAAGCCATTTGTGTCTTCATCTGCCTGCTTTTTGTATTCAAATTGTCCCTTCACTCTCTTCTGTGGCACTTTTTCACTCCGCCCTTTATATCCGGAAACCCCTCCTTGGCTACGTCCCCTTCTCTCACTAATTGGATACTTTCCAGAGACTCAAAAAAGCCTAAAACATATTCCCAAAATAGCTCTCAAAAGCTAAATAAAGATCAAGAAATTAACTAAAGTATGGTTAAAAAAAAAAAAAACACTCAGATTTTCCTGCATTTTATCACCATCCAATCTGTATTCTGGGTATTTTGAACTTAAAATCTCTAAAAAAGGAACCTTCATCTTCATGTTAACTGCAAAGCACTTAGCACACCTGTGGTGTTAAATGAATAGTTACAATAGATACATGGGTGAATAGCATTAAATGGCAGTGGGCACAAAGATATTCACTGTATCACCTGTTTTGACCAGCCTGATTAATGTGGTAATTGTGCATGCATTATTTAGTGCACAGACTTTCCTCAGTGACAAAAGYCATATTGTGAGTGGCCACTAGTCCCATCCTGGTAATTTCACTGACATGAAACGACTTCAATGTTAAAATCCTTGTCCCACATTAGAAAGAAAAATCAAACCATACTTTACTTTGTTGTTGCAAGTGAAGAAGGCATTATTAGGTGAAAGAAAAAATTGGTACTAATTTTTAATTCTATCTTCTATCATTTTTGAAGGGAACCAAATTTAGTAGCCTCGCTTTCCAAAACCTTCAGCCTCCTAACTAGCTTAATTGATCTCTGTTCATTTCTTACTCAGATCATTTATAAACTGCCTCCATAGTCCCTGCTGCCTTTCAGCATATGGTCCCTCCATTCATGATAGTCACAGTTTCTATTAGTGAGTAAAAGGAGAAAAAAAAGTTAATGTCATGTTCAGATTGCACCAGAAAAATCCTGAAGCAAAATTTGGGATTCAGGAGTGAAGGTATCAATAGCGACAATAACTTTGAAACATCACCCATCCTGTATGATTTATAGTATATTTTTAGTACATAAACTACTAAAATACTTAGTACAGATATTAGGCTATATTTAACATGAAGTTCAGGCGTAAGTACACTATAATACGCATCTGTTGCATATGTTGTTGGAACCTCAAAGATTGTCTTTCTTGTTGTGCTTTTACATGTGATAAAAAAAATAATGCCACATAGTTTCTTAGATTTAAATCAAGCCAAGATCAATTAATAAAAAAATAACATTTCAGTTTTGAACTGATTAACTCACAAAATATAGAAGAAAAGAAAAAAAGAGTTCAAATCCAGAGAGTTAGTGTTCCATCCCAAAAGCTTAAAAATCACAACTAAAAGACTAAAAGTATGAGTGACCTTTATCTCTAACCCTAGCTTTTATAAACTATGTTACCAGAAGGATGCATTTTATTAACTAATCAAATGTGATTTGAATTTTAACTAAATAGAAAAATGTTGCCACAGTTATAGAAATGAAGGCTCAGAAGGCTCAGATCATAGATTCTAATTCCTTTCAGCAGCGAGCAACCACAGATATTTAATGCGAAATAACCCACAGATTAAGTACTCATCACATCATATGGGTCTCAAAACGCTTCTTAATACCCAGTAGAAATCTTAAGGCCTATAGTCTAAAATTCCAAAGACCACATGCTGTAACAAGCCACAAGAAAAAAGAAAGACCACTCAAGGGTGGTCTTTTARGTCTCTAATAGCAAGAGGTGAAAATGCCAAAATTATATTAGCAAGTGCACCATATTAACTATACAGAAGTTAGAAAGAAAAAACAAAAAAAAACCTGCCAATATAGTCCGAGGAGAAACTAATTCCTGCCCCTAAATCTGGTGACCACTTTAACCTGGAGTATGTGAGCAAGGCAGAACAATTGAATACTTTCAATGTATTACAGAAACGAAGACACCAGTCTAGCTGAGTGTGTCACGAGGGAAAAAACAACAATGTAGAAGACAAAATATGCATTAAAAAGGGAAAATAATTCTTTCTAGCCTCTTCAGGTAACTACTCCAGATTATAAAATTAAGATTATTAATTTTGCTTGCCATTACATGTTTTTATTAAAAACTAAATTCTATTAGTAATAACTTTACAATACAACATGTGCCAATGGACCATTGCTTTATTTCACTTATTTAATTCACCTTAAAACACTGACCAGAATAAACTGTCAAAATTCTCATTTGACTGCTGGAACAGGATTTTATCCTCTTCAGATATATTGTTCCTCTGTTAAGACTAAGCAGGCTACACTACCTAAGACCAGGTATGGCCTATTGTTATTCCAAACATTTTTTAAATTCTTCCAATATTCATTACTAGTTCCAACATTTAAAAAACAAATATATATACTATCAGACTTAGGAATGCTCATGTTTTAATGTTATTTTGTCCATTCTACTGACATTTTTTAAATTACTATTAAAAATAAAAATATTTTTAACTTCTCTTTTTGTTCTTAGATTTTTATTTCCCTTTTTTGATAGTTAATCTATTTACTTCACTCTGCTAGCCAACTTGGATGAAAGGTTAACACATTGCTAATTGAGATATACTGGATATTACTTTGAACAGCAGAGGCAGCTTTTATGGATGGTGATATGAATTCAATAAAGCTGAATTAGCATGAAATAAGGCTAATTTAGTGCCTGCATATTTACCAATTGATTTCAAAATTTCTTCTGTAATGTTTATTTCTTTCATTCAGGAAAATAACCGTTTGTTATACAGTTCACTAAGTAAATCGTTTCAGTCCAGTAAAAGCACTAGAGGTGTGTCAACTTCAGAACTGTGTATTACAAAGTCCTTCTATTCTCACCATATCTCACCTTCATTCTCACCATGTCACCATTCCTACAGATTCAGAATTAAAATACTCCTACAGCTGAATTTTGGCCTGAAATCCCTTTAATGAATATGTTTTAGGTCTATTTCTAATCTGTTGACATTATTTATAAAATAACTGGTTCAAGTACAAAAAGAAACCGACTCTCTAATCATCTATATTTAGGATACATACACAAGTACATTATGATTAAGTTATTTGGCCTGTTTTAAGAATGACAAAATCCAGCTATGCATTTTTAAGAGGATGCAGAAGGAAATAGGCACTTAGAAGATATGTGCATGGTAAGAATCTATTATTAAATAGTTCTCAAGAAAAGATAAGCTTTCCTATATATGGATACAGWTCTTATTTCTCAGTAATTTTATACAGGATGAATTTGTTTCACACAATAAAAATTATAATAGAAACATAAATTTTAATATAATAGGCCATATTTCAACAAATTCAATTTGCATTACCTCAGTGCAGGTGGTTATTTATTACAGTGTATATACACATAATCTTGATGTTTTGAAGGTGACTCAGACTGGCTGAGTAAGTAAGCCAGGGACAGCCAGTGAAAGCATTTACTCAGCATCTAGAGTACGTATTACAAGCTCAGCTCTGCATGAAGGGCAATTTGGACCACGAAGAAGCAGCAAACTGAATCAAGGACAAGTGTAGTTTAATACTTCCAATTTCATGAACTGAGAACAAAATCCCATTTTTAAAGGAAAAAAATCTAAATATAAAAACCTGGTTCACAAAAATAGTTCAAGTACAGCCCTGAGAATTTACCATCATCCATAATGAAAGTATGTCTATTATTGTATGGCTAAAAACATAACAGCTTGTGTTTTTCAGAAAATTATTCAAAGCTAGTGGATTTGTTKTAGAATTTTTCTCTTTTTTTCCTTTTCTTTTAAATAGAAAGCAATTAGATTTTATGCCACTGCAACTTAAAAACCTATATAATCTGGTAGCAGTAGGGAAAAAGCAAAAGAGAGAGAACTAAAAAGATCTAAAAGCAAAGAGAAAGATGGGGAGGAAAAGGGGGGGTTTGATTCTAGAAGGATTGACTGAAGTAAGATGAGTCCTGAAAACAGAGAGAAAGAAAAAGAAATAGGCATAAGAGACTGAAGGCAAAGGCATGAATTTTACTCTGAGCTGGACAAACACATTTCTTATTGACTTTAATATAAGTAGAACACGTCATTTTGGCAAGCAGGCCCCCAAAAAGACATTTAAAAAAAAAATCTATATAACAGCAACATATTTACCCAAGAAACAGTATTCCCCAAATTTGATTCATTTTCAGTGACAGTTAAAAATAATATATCATCATGACTATTCACAATTATAGGTTGTACATTTTCCTTATTTAACACTGAAAGAAAACTGAGTTACATCAGCTCTTAAATAAGATTTGTCCATTAATAATTTTGCCCCAGTCTCCTTGGTCTGCCTGATATTGCTGATGTACTCTGCTACTACACTGACAGTCTCATTTGTAATGCCTTGGCAGTAAGACCCATTTAAATCAATAGATATACATGTATGTACTCAAACTTCATCTTTCTGCCAACAGGTTTAATTTAGATGCCCACAGTCCTAAGGATTTTATAGACTATTTTGTTCCTTTTACATTATATGCAACAAATACAAATACTTATTCAGCTGACCTTCATTAAGTTGTTATACTTCACCAAAAAAAAACCCAGAATTTAGGTATATCACATCATTACAATTATTATCTCGAATCTAATTAGAGAGAAGCAGCACTAACAGTTCTAAATTGGAGGTGTTTATTTGTGCAAAAGAAATAATAGTTAAGAAATAATAACAGAAGTTAGCAAATATTAATAGCAATATCTATGATATATGTACTATTTTACATGCACGTATACGGTACTTACAGAACACAGTATGTACTACTGTCTTCTTTTTATAATCAGTAAACTGAGGTAATCATATGGCTAGCCCTGGATACAGGGTAAAGAAGCACAAAATTTCCTTATTCCCAACTTTTGGGCTCACACGCCTAGCACCATTTTTTCAAGATATTTATATGCTTTGATTATGTCAAATCTTATCATACATCATGATTTTCAAATTTAGAAAATAACAAATGAAGCTTTTGATCAAATAAGACAGAGTTCAACCAGAATGATGCATGTTCTGTCCTTTATCCACTAAAGCATACTCATCATTTTCAACACAAGCAGACTTACACTGATGTTGGGCACACTTATTTAAGTGTAAGCTTAAATTCATTGCTGAGTGAGCCCCAATTTGCACAGCTTAGCAGCTTCCAAACATATCCTAATTCTGGAACTTATTAGTTATCCCAAAAGCAAGTAGTTTTACTCARCTACTTGCGTAAATCAGGTTTCCACATGTGAATTAAGGTTTATAAACTAATCCCTACTATTATCATTTGTCAACAGGAGTATGTGAAACTGTGCTAATTTGAATGCAAGTATGGTTGCACTATCCTGTTTGTACATATTTCATTGTGAATATTTTACATTGTTCTATATGCAAGCCAATTTTAATGCAAACTATTTAATTTCCCCTAGGTAATGAAAAGGTAAAGGAGGTAATCAAGATGTAAATCAAGATTCTGCTGTTTTCCTGCTAGTACAAATGTAACATGAATTAAAGTTTGATTTACCAAGAAAATAGGCATTGTTCTAAGTTAAATGACCTCAGATGTCATTTGCTTCATCCCACTACCATACAGAAGAATCAGGTCTACCTTTGGCACTCTGGACAGGTTCTTGTCTAATCTATGTTGCAGATATCTAACAATGGACACTATAATTTTCCTAGGCAGGCCATTCTAGTGATTCACCACCTTTACAGCTAAATGCCTAATACCTATTCTGAATTCTCCTTCAGCACTTCCAATGTGCTGCAACAGTTCAAGTCCATTACTTGCTGTCCCAGTCACAAGTGACAACACACACTTGAAAATTGTTATGTTTTATCTCAGTATACTTTCCAAACAACCTTAAGTTCTTCCATTTTTCCTTGCAGATCACCTACTACATTTCTGATCATTCTCTTTGCTTTTCTTTCAGCTGCTTCCAGTCAGTCCACAGTTTCCTTGAAGTATGCAAAATGGGATACAGTTTGGCCTTACTCGTGTTGTGAAGAGCTAAAAAATGATTCCACATGTGTGGCTATGCTTCTGTTTATACATCCCAGGATGCTGCTTCTCCTTTCCAAGTGTAAGATCATTTTGAATTCTATTTTTGTCTCTCAATCCTAGAGAGACAAGAATTTCTCTTTCCTAGAATGGTGTCATCACATAGAAATTCAATTCTGTCATCTAAGTCTAATGAGGAACAGAATGCCACAGAGTCGCACCCAATACGTTTTTCACAGTTTTGACTGTGAACCATTGACAACCACTCTCTGGATAGCTTTCAAAGCAATATTGTATCAGCCATAATATAATCTCATCTATACCTTACTTCCACATTTTCTTATGATAATATTATTAGTAACAGGGACAAAAGCCCTGCTAAATCAAGATTATACGGCATCTACTGTTTCTTCTCCAACCATAAAACTTATAAAATACCCTTTTTTAAAACTGTACAGACTTTGCTGTTGAATTTATACCTCAGTTTCTATTAGATTTCACACAACTGTTTCACTTAGAATTGTTTTATACAAAGAGTAAAGTTAAACCATCTACCTCTTAACTATAAGAAAAACTTTAAAAGCATTCTAACACTAATTCTCTTTTGTTAAACAAAAAGAATCACACTGCTTTTACGGTTTACTGTGGGGAACCTTTCCTCTTCAGAGACAAATAGAAGATGTCTGGTAAGAACATAGATGGGGAAAAAATACCATCCCTAATGCTTTAGCATTCACTAAGATGTGTCAAGTTTAAATGAATCATAAAAAAAAAAAAAAAAAGCTTCTTCCCTTACAAGGAATCAATTTTGAAAAAGAACAGTCAAATGAGCATTTTGCAGAATTTGACACAGTGCTTGGAATCTACAAATAACAGAGTACTTTCCTTGAACATCAATTACAACAGTGCACAAGTTACTTTGTCCAGAAAAGAAATAACTTTTATTAGCCATGTTCTGTTGCCTTATACAGTATCTTAGCGACCTAATGGTATTACTTTAGCAACTTGTTGTTGGAGTAGAGGTGGGCCCAAATTGAATTCAAATACCCTTGAGCCTCACTTAGCTGGGAAATAGGCTAGGACACAGTTGTTAGACCGGGTCAAAGAGGAAAAAGGTAGAAGAGAGCTCAGAAGTACTTGAGGGAAGAAAAGTGAAAATGAAATGAATTAAACTGTAAACAGAAAAGAGCAAACAAAAARGATTATTTAAAAGAAAAATGCTAAAGAAGAACAAAAGACTTTTAGAAAGGTACAAGATGTATGAGTAAGCAACTAGAAGCTATGAAACTATGTTGCATTCCAGCCTCCTTCTTTTATTACATGTATTTAGTGCTCGTGTAAGTAAATCACTGTTTTATATATTTGATTAACTCTACAGACTATGCAGAGTCTTATTACCCCCTATATTGACTTCAGTGGGACTACTCGTAGTATGTAACCTATATGCATAAATCTTCGCAGAAGCACACCTTTCCAAAGCATGTGCTGAAAACAAATCCCGCAGGCATGTTAGCTTTGCTTGGCAAGTCTTATGGACATCCTCCATATTCAAGGATGAATTTGAGTCTAACTTTGTCATTTCCAAGAAAATGTCACTTCCAAGGAATCCTAGAAATAGTTAATTGGGACAAATATTTTTTCCTTCTCTTTTCCTTTAACAAATGAACCATGGCAAGTACATACAATAATCTTCATTCTTCTGACCATATTGTAAGTAAAATACTATTTAAATTTAAAGAAGTCTTTTTTGATGTTTCAAGCAAATTGAGAAAAATATCTGTTAGGGTCATTAACTTTGATCTTTTTTTTTTTTTTCTGTCAGGCTTAAGGATGGGTCTGCTTGTCCTCTGAGTTTCTGCTCAGTAACTTCTGCATTACTCTGGCTGATGAAGTTAGAATAGCCAGGTTGGGGGAAAAAAAGAGGTTATAATAATTCAAGTTATAAACAAGACAGCATTCTCAGAAGCAACTCTGTGTTGGCCCATTTTACTGAACTGTACATACTATCCAATCACGACCATGGAGTTTAAAAAGCTTTTCTTGTAATGATTATAAAAAAATGAATAATTTCATGTGTCATAAAAGACCAAGTAAGGTATAACCACTTAACATTCTTCAGTTTTCTCTTCTATGTTCACAGTGTGAGAGGTAACTTCGTGGGCCTTGATCCTTAGCTCTCCTTTGTCATGTTGGAATGTCCCCTTTGAAGCCACCCTCCTCAAAAAGATAGCCAAATCAATTACAATATTCAGCTAAAAGATTTTTTTATTTCTGGACATGTTGAGGTTTTTAAATGTTTCTAGCACGCTTTATTTTTGTATATGCACAAGGATGGAAGTTTCAACAATTTAAAATTTTCTATCATCTAAGGCTGATTAAGCCCAATCACCTAAACATTTTGAGAGGAGGTTAATTCACACAGCCGTAAGACTTCCTGGCAGACAGAGGAAAGACATAGATATGCAGTATAAATATTGTTCAGCCTCTACTTTGGTGTTTGTTTAAAGTTATCTTTGGAACCAGATGTCCATGGTAATAGGACAAGAGAATGGAAACAGATTAAAATCAGTGGGGGGAGGGGAGATACCCTCCTGAACTCCTGAATTATGGAATTTCCTGTCCTGTGAATGCTAGATAGCCTGGCATTGGCTTTATGTCGACGACTGAATATTATTTGGTGTCTTCTAACAGATACTGGCCTAAAGAGAAAAGAACATGTGAGCTGCTATTTCTGCTAACTAAAGGAAAAAWTTTCAGCTTCAGTGTTGGACACATTTAGTGGAGTGAAAAAAGAAGATTCTACTTCCCTACGTATGCCTGTTTATAATTGAAGCAGTAATTATACCAATTGCCTGCAATASATAGACTAGTTACATATTCTAAGCTGCCTTTCTACAGTTAACTTTTTTGTGACTGGTATGTATAAACAAATAGAAATAGTTCTTGCTCTGCCAGTAATTTTTACATCAAGTATCTCAATCCACAATTACATAATGTGCACTTCCTCATTATTTTAAGTATACCAGTCTTGGAGACCAGTCTCTGGTGGTGGCAAAGACCTGGCATTTGGGAGGTATTCTTTTTCATGGGAGATTTTTCACAAATTTTGCTACCAATTGAGAACATTCTGTGACAATCACCACACAGTGTGCTGGGATTTTAAAAGAAGTTGTTCCTCAGGAAGTTAAAGACAGGAAAAAAAAMCTTTTTGAAGAGTAAATTTTCTGTGCTTTCATTATTTGTTCTACACACTGATTGTTTGTAAAGATGCAGTTCTCAACTCCTATATATTTACAAGCATGCRTATACTTTGAGTTAAACTACATAATACAAAAAGAGAACCCTGGTTCTGTTGAGAATTGCATTCATTAGAACACCTTTTCCCTTTTTTCCACCTTTTTTAGAACCAAAGCTTCTGTAATTTTATATGTATAAGGTTTATATAACATGAGGGAGCAGACTCCCAAATAGAAAGCCTTTTTCCTGTGAAATTAATGTGAATGGTAGTATTGTAGGGGACTACTCAGACAAGAAAGACAGGCAACCAGGAGAGTATTATAAACACATGGTTGGAAGGGGGTTTCATCTTCCATTGTCCTGGACAAAGCTATCTTCTGGCTAAAACACTGTAGGATATAACTCTAGACTGTGAAACACAGGAACCTAATTAAGCATGACAAAATTAAGTGTCAGTTGTTCTATAAAAGTCTCTTTGACTGACATACAGAGCCTAACATTACAACTGTAGTAGTCCACCACTACTACTGTGTGTTTAGCAGATGAAATACAACCTACGTTAACTAACAACAGTAGGAAATCATAAGATGAGAAACAAAAACCAAAATGCAATCTAGTCAATATATTTAGTCAATACTTTTATCTTTTAAAAGACCCCCAGAAGCTTTAATGTTCACCAGTGATCAGAATCTTGACTTCATCTGTACCTTCAGAGAATAATATCTCCATCAGCAGCCCTTCTGCCATTACCAATTAAAGAATAATCTACTGATTTACCAACATGAGCTGGAATATAAAAGAATTCACACAAAACTGCTCTGGAATTAATAGCCCTGCAATTCTAAAATCCCAATTCACTAAGCCATGATAACTTTAGTGCCATTTGGTGGAAAACACAATATAGATATCTGTAAACACATTTAATATG
Source organism: Oceanodroma leucorhoa (assembly GCA_030449065.1). Classification (NCBI taxonomy): domain Eukaryota; kingdom Metazoa; phylum Chordata; class Aves; order Procellariiformes; genus Oceanodroma; species Oceanodroma leucorhoa. Next base: position 659,007 of record JASVER010000010.1, on the reverse strand, counting down.
CAAATGGTAATATAATTATGTTTTAACATCTTCCTTTAAATTTTAGGTCACGTAATATAAATAGGATCCAAAAYTTTGAGACCATAAGAATTTTTTATAATGTTATAAGGGCAGTGTATACTCTCTGCCCAAAGATTAAAGACACAGTAAAGATGCCCAACTACATGAAAGCAAACATGCATTTCTATTTTCAAAAGTCAGAAGCGTAGCCATGCAGCCACAATTCTTACATAAAGACTGCAATTTTTCTGGAATTGTGACAGCACAATATGAGTAGCAAGTTTTCAATCTTCCTTTACTAATCAAACAAGGAATAAAGGAATTAAAAAGAGATTGAAGCAATTTTATTTTTATTAAAACAGAGTGGATGTTACGGTTGAAGTTTTGTAGAAAATGCCAGACAGTTATAAACAGCTATTTTCTCTAACAGAAAAAGACATAATGATACCCAACGGTTAGAAGCTGAAACTAGACAAATACACACAAGAAATAAGGAACATTCTGTTAATGAAGATAATTAGCAACTAAAACAACTTATTCAGCAACTGGAACAATTTCTTTACAATTTATGGATGTTAGGTAAAGAAAGCTTTGGTCATTTCTTGTAAGATAGGCTTTGCACTTATCTGTAATTGTAACGATCTTTATCTGTACTGGTTCCTCTCTGAATTCCTTTTTAACACCGGTAACGTGAACTGGAGACAATAGGTCTTACTGACACCTTTTATAATGACACTAATGTTACCTTCCCTTAATATATTCAAGATCATTTTTATGAACACATCATATTGATGCCTCACAGTCACAGCTGATCAGCTAATATACTCAACCATTTCTCATGGTTTGTGTTTTGCAATTAGTGCTTTCCATTTTATAACAGTTTCATGTTATTAACCACTAAATCTTACAGTTCACACTGTCACACCTTATTTCAATTGTACTGCTTAAGTTCCCTATGGTCCTCTATCTTTATCTAGTCTGACCTTCGTTTTTAATGGCCGTGCTTCCCATCTTCATATTATTGTTGAAATTTCATTGGTGCAATCCAATTATGACAAAACTACTAATGAAAATACCAAGACAGACCAGAAGCAGATGAAAGCTGTGTTCCACTGAAGAAACTGCTGAATTGTTGCTGTGAAATTCTTCCTAACCCAAATGAAAGGAAACCTAAAATACCCCAAAAGAAGCAAGAGAAAATAAGAATGCCACCATATTTCTATTCACAGATAAAGAAAGACCTGGGATGCAGATTACACATGTTGCTTGAATGGTTGCCTGTGGTTGAAATTGTTTACTGAACACCAGAGTTCTGTATTACTGTAGACTGACAAGACATTTTTCCATAGTGTCCCTTCATACAAAAGGGTACCCACATCTGTGTTTGTATGAGGCAGAGGAATGGACAGACAGAGAACAATCAGACTGAAAAGTCTCCCCAGGAATGAGTTGAGAAAATACAGCAAGTAGTCTGCCGAGGTGTAGACGGTAAAGACTGGGATTCCAAAATTGTCTCTTTAGAGCTTGACTAGGGTTATCTGGTGCACTAGATATAACATTAACTAAGAATCTTTCATCCTTGAGCCACGCACATACATTATGGTTTGCAGGATCAGGATCACTGTGTAAAATCTTGCCATTTCACAATATAACTGCAATATGTGAGCTGAATTAAAAAATGTAACACTGCTTGGCAGTGGCAAATATGATGAACTTAAAAGCAACAAAACACAACAAGAAAATGAGAAACGGATATAAGAAAATATTTTTTGTAAGATAATATATTTAGAGAAGTAAATATTCAAAACAATAAAAGAAGTAAACCAATAATATATGTGTTCCTTTACTAAAAGCATAATGTGATATTATATTTTGAGTAAATTGAAATGCAGTACGCAATTTGGTATTATTTAATCTTTTAGTTAACTTTCTTTTAATTTTTTTTAATTAATAAATATTTATTAAATGATTACTTATGTAACATAGGACTGAAATGCAAGCTTCACAAATCAGTTCATTTCATATTCAAAATTGCTTCATTTCTCATTACAAGAATCTTATAGGATTCCGTGATGTCATCCTATAGTCTGCCCACTCTTTCTAAACTTTCTAAAAGAAAAATTGGAAAAGTTCACSCATTAAGGCATTATTACTTAAAATTCTGCAAAAACGAAGTCAACTTGCACTCCACAAAACTTAGTACATTAATACATTTGTTGGTATAAAGTACAGGTCTATTTTTTGCAGACAGTAGTCTGCAAAGACAATCCTACAAAGGTATACATATTTCCTAACTTTTTATTATTTACCTGGAGTAGACTTATTCATTTTAAAATTAATCAAGGTACAAATCTCTACAGACTCAAAGGCAGGATAGTCTGGGAATACATTTTTACACATATAAACAACCCCTCAAATTTGGAGAAAAATTCATTCTGTAATGTCATATATACCTTGGTAATTTGCATTATGAAACATAATGAGAGCTAAGTAAATATTTTTCACATTGCAGGAAATATTGTTTATTAGAATGGAAGAAGAGTTTCAAAAGGAGTGCAATCTTGAAAAGTAATATACTCCTCTCTTTTGAGTCATCAATAGCTTAAGTTCAGCAAAAACATCACCTGGTGTTTGCATCTAAAGTCTCCGTTTTTCAGTTTTTAAATATACAGCCAACATTTTCTTTATGGTTTAATTTTCTTTTAAGGACTTCTTATTTTTATACTCTCATGTTCTATCCAAACTGAAATAATGTTATTACCTAATATTCACATTTCTAGAATCTTTCAGTACCTTTGAAGTATTATTGTCCTCATTAATATACAGCACTTTCCAATTTAGTACTATGCAAGAATGTAATTCAAGGTCTATTCCTCCCCCACATCATTTACAAAATTGTCAAATAAAATTAGACTTATCACCAAACCTGGCAGTTCTTTAATGAGCAGTTTCAGCTTGGTTGTAATTATTTTTTGTTTGTGTATGTTCAGTAATTTTTCATTCTACGTCCTGCAAATTATTTTAACTTTTTAGATTTTACCCATTGGAAATCATAAATGTTTTCTGGTTTCACTTTGGAATTTCTGCGTACTACATTACATATATTGTTTTAAACCTATATAAAAATTTGAAGAAATAATTAATATTATGAAAGCACCTAGTAAAGTGCTTTGYTGTATTTTCTTAGCTGTTTTGTTATTGTTACTGTTGCTGCTTTTGTCTGCTAATTATTACAACAGGAACTAAATGGTAGTTACATTTGTTCACTAAGAAGCAKATAAATCACTGTTGCCTACTGGTCCATATTTTCCACTGTCTCCTTCAACTTTGTTCCATTATTTTATAAGGCTTTCCAGGATGCTTACCAAGGTTATTCTCTTACCCTTACTTTATTATTCTGCTTACAGGGTTTGTAGTTTCATATTTTGTGGTACTTTCCTGACAGTTGGGGTTTTTTAGAAAAAAATGCTGAAATTTTCACAAATATAGTTCTTAATTACCAATAAAACTGTCATATCCAACTAGCATGCACTTCCGGATTTAAGTATGTCTTTCCAAAGATTCTGTAAATAGTTTTACCAAAAACACTACTTCATTTTTCCACTTTCAGCTGATCTAAACCAGAAACAATAAAGTCAGACATTTTAAAAGGATGGAATTCATTTCCTTATTTCCCCAATAATAAGGTTAATTTGGGTTTTTCTGATAGTATAGTTATAAGGCCCCTTAGTACATGAGAGTAAAAATTCTTCAGCATTAGAAAAAATAAAAACTACAATTATTCTCAACTATTCGGTCCCTAACATTAAGGTTCTGAATGCTCTTTTCAAAGTTGAGTAAAGACAAAGAAAAAAAGTATTGCTGCTTACCCACTAATTTTTCTGACATTCTTCCTTAGTTAAGAGTAAAACCTTACTGTCAGGCCAAAATGCCCCCCCCTGTTCCTGTGAAAGGTTTTAGCTGCCCACAGGCAAGGCCAGACCTGATGTGGTGCTGCTGTGCAATCTTCCTTCAGCCTGCTGGGGAAAGAGCTGTAAGATGCARGGACCTGGCATCTGCTCGGGAGCTGCATGTAAGCTCAGGCTCCCAAGTTTGTCCTTTGCCTGAGCTACACGGTGTCTACATCCGTGCCTGGCCATGTACCTCACTGACCTGGACCCTGACCCATGGTCTTGACTTTCCGGCTTGTCATTGGCTCGTCACCACGGACTTGTACGTTAATTTGGACACTTGGCTGAACCATCCCTCGGCCTGCCCTGCTCCCCTCATCAACGAGATCTCTGCTCCTGCCTCCCTTGTCATTCTCAGTTCCCAGTTCCCCCGCCCATAGGGAGCATCCCACTCTCATTGCTCCCTAACAATCACTATTAAAATGCTACTGCTTGTGTTAGTGCTTTCTTTAGCTTTCTTTTATAATGAAAATCAGATTCTTATCTATAAGTTCAGCCATAACATTATATTTCATTGGTCCAAATTTTGATTAAGTCCTTTGTGCTGAAAATCCACCTATTCAGAAATTATAAGAATCTGCTTCCTGAAGAAATGATAGCCTGCAATAAGATCTATTTGTATTCCTGTATTTGTGTATTCCTGAAAAATTCCTTTCTTCTAAATGGAAAGTCTGTAACTCTTACAGGGCATCTTGCACTCTGTTCATATGGCAAAACTAGATATACCATTCACAAGCAGAGATGCTGTGGGATGAAATTATGAAAATCCTGTGAATTTGAGGAAATTCCTGCCATTGCTGTTGCAAAAGAAATTTATTTCACATTTAAGTCATTAAATAAATATTACATTAAAGGAATTCTTTAAAATTAAGAAGAGTGTAGATTTCAAATCATCTCACTATAATTCATTATTGCAGAACATATATTTTTTACCAMTGAAGTTATAGCTAAAATAATTAATATTTTCCTTCACAGTGCAGAATTCTGGAATTTCTGACCTCTACTGCTAGCATAAAAANAAAAAAAAAAAACCACAAAACACCTGGCAAAATAATCATCAATGTATCGCTGAACACTATCATTAACAAACTGAAACTGAGACTCAGTCTTGGAGGAAAAAGGATGGATGATACCAGAAATATGTAATATTTCGGCATGGCATAAGATACTAAATATTATTATTAAGTGTAGAGCTGCTGCTGCACAAACTGGAGTTTTCTCTCTTGTTTTGATTCTATTTTGTTATAGGTATGTTTGGCTCTGATAAGAGGTGGTAATTTCCATTGGCTTTAAGGGATTGAAAAAAAAATCACTTAATATATCTTTTGCATCTTTGGTTATTGCTATTCTGAGAAACCTTAAAGGCCATGTAAATAATAACTATGTTCATAGCAAAATTTAAATTTTTCTTTATTAATAGAACACGGATGAAACTTAGCTAACCATTTTGAGCAGTCAAGTTTTTTTCCTTTAGCACATTTTTGATACAACCTTTCCCAAGCACACCATATAGATACATTAAACATTATATTGCATCCTTGGGCAGCAGTACATATATTCACAAGGTATCTATCTTTTAAAACTCTTTAAATTATCTTTAGGACTAAAAATCTTGAGGTCATACAGCCTTCACGATTGCTGGGTAGGCACAAATACAACTTTTCAGACTGTGGTATTTTACTTTTTTGTGCTTCGTGTCTCATGTCATTAAAAAATAACTTTTCATTGTCTAATATGGCAGTTAAACAAGCACTGCACTATCTATTTATATTTTCTATTTATGCATCTGCTATGATATTCACCTTTGACTATCAATATTCTACTTATTAATCCATGACAAGCTGTTAACCACTAAATGGCAGTTGTTATAACATTATCATGCTCAACCTTTTATGAGTTACTCAGGTCACCTTTCTGCATCAACAAAATGGTTTTAGTGAATTGCATTGCACTACAGTGCAAAAASAAAGAGACTTTCAGGAATTTTAGTAGAAAATTAAGAATAATTGTTAATGCTTAAAATGCATCTGTGTTGTCTCAAAGTATTCATACAGAGAATGACAACTGAAAGAATATTATGAGAAAGAAACACATTCCACAGATTTCCCACATTTGATAAAATTCCTGCTGAGTAATAACCTGAAACCTGAAATAACACTTCTGTGGCAAACAGCCTTACAGCTCTACTTCTTCTAGTGCTTTACTGCTCAGGGGCTATCCAAGGAAAATAAGAGGTCACAATTTATGCACAATACTTTCTTGCTTATATCTTATGATTTTGAGATCATAGTTGATATTCATGGAAGTAAAGAATTATTGATCAAACTATAGCACATGTTTGGCATAGACAATTCTTTGTACAGTCCTGACACTGTATTTTAACCTTGAAGTAGAATTCTTGTGCTCTAAGCTAGTGTAAGAAACGGAAAGTTTGCACCTCCTATTTTACGTGAGCCAGTAAATGCATACACACAAACTTGAACTACCAGACTTGTGTTACTATATGGATACTTCCAAAATAACATCACTCGCTTTCAGATATAGTCTTTTTTGGTATAACATTTATTGATTTCAGTATCCTGGTAACTCCTTTAATTTCTACAACATTTAGAAGTAATAGTCATAAGTTTATTCACTACTTTTATTAAAAAACTAAATGTTAAAATAATTTGAAACTAAGAATATGTGTATCAAGCAAGGAATGAGGATGATAGTCAAAGTACAACAATTCAAATAAAAACTAATTCAAGCACTTGAAATCAGAGAAGTCAGATCCTGCGACTGGCACCAACCCTAGAATGAGGATATACTGTGCAAACAGGGGGTCTCACTGGAATGAATTAACTGTGAAGCAAGAGTGTGTCCTCAGAGCTGAGCAAGACAAGAGAAAAGTTGTCTGTATACCAGGAACAAAGGTGGCAGGACACAGAATCGAGGACAAAGAGAAGAACCCTGCTGGAAGTGAGGAAAATTCCACCAGTTATTCCTTATGTGAGGGCAAATACTACTGCCTCTTCCTTGCAAGGATATATTACAGAAAAAATCTACCAGACAAGAAAAAAAAAAGTTGAAGAAGCATACACAAAAGTGATCTACAATAGAATTATTTTAGTCCATGAGACCATGAGAAGGGTAACAAAACATCAAAGATGATTCAAAGACTGGTATTTTAAGGTAAGTTTGGGGATTTTCAGTTAACTGTGAGATATTCATAGACAGGGTATTCAAAATGGGAATGACACCAGTTGAGCTCTGAAAGTGCTAACTTTCTGAGATCAAATAGCTGATAAAAAGAGCTATAATTTAAAACTAAGCCAGACCTGGTTTTAATGCATAGGAAGATCATGTAAACATGGATATAATAAGTGCTAACTGAACATCAGAAGTATGAATAACAATACTGATGGAAGCAGAAGCAGGAAATCTATACAGTTAAAGACATATTCTTTGTAAATGATGTTTTATGGAAAAGTGGTCACAAAAATACCTTAAGGAAAATAATCATGAGTTACTTCCATTCAGACTAAACAGAAGGATATGTGAAAACAGATTAGCAAAAAACATCCTTTAATTCAAAAGGGCATACGCTGAGAGATCATGGAAAATAATTACTGAGGTCAGCTTTACTGAAGGGCGTATCAGTCCAAATATTCAAAAGACTTTCAGTATCATTAACTTAAAAGTGAAACAATATCAGAAACTTGCATCTGAAGCAAGGAGAAAAAATTGCAAAAGACTCAGGCCAAATAATACAAAAAAAATAACTGTCTCATTTCTTGTCATGCATGCTCAAGAAAGAGGGATTCAAACAGAAACAAGAAATGATGAATGCAAGTGCCATGAGGAGGAAAGAAGGCATATATTCTTAAAGGAGATTCAAAGGCCTGACTTTATTGTAGGGAAAAAGGAAGTCTGGAAATGGATATGACTGTTCTCCATAAATACATAGGAGAAGGAAATAGTAGGGAGGCAGAATTGCCAGTTAATCTTAAGAATAATATTGACAAAAGAACACATGGGTATTAAGTGGTTATAAATACATTTAGTTAAAAAATTAGAGGGCCTCTAACTTTCAGAGGACTAACATTTGGAACAGGCTTGCTAAAGGAATACTTCATTTTAAAGGTTAGCTAGCTAAATTTAGGAATTTGTGATAACAAAGAATTCAGCTGTCTACAATAGAAACTCTTTTCCTGTCCAGCATTGTATTACTTCTGTATATTTGATGCAGGGGGCAGGATGGTGGAGGGATGTTCAACCACTGACCACTAAGTAAGTAAGTTCTCATTATGTCCTCCTTTCCCTACTTTCTCAAATTTTAACCTTTTAAAATTGAAATCTTCAGTTGCACATCTTTTTGTTCATCACTCTATTTAATTTGATTCAGCTTAGAATGGCTTGATACAACACTATTCTCCACAGTTAGCAATTTTTTATTTGATGTATATCAAAATAGTCTGTAATCACATAAGTTTTCTTTTGATTAAGTAGCAAGACAATGTTCCTGTATAGAAATGCCAAATTATTCTCCTGTCTGATCTTGTTGTTGGATAGTAGAATCCCTCATGGAGACCAAACAACTGCTTACTGTTAAATAAGCCTACCCAAATCATTAATATGATGCTGGGTTTCTCTAGGGACAAGAAAAACAATCCCGCAAAAAGCAAAATTGTAACAAGCAATGTGCTGGTTGAACTGCATTTCATTTTCCATGCAGTTAGCAGTCAAAATAGAAGAATATTGTGTTGGTTATGTAAATTTAAGGACAAAAGCCATGCTATTTGACTCCATAATATGGATTATTTTAAACAAAATGGTAGCCATCATCAGTGTCTGTTGTTTTTAAAGAAGTATATTGTATAATACAGATAGAAGACACCTTTGCATATCACGTTGCTTACAGCTGTTACACTATACCATAAATGTATGTAGGAATAACACCATGGCATCTAGTCTCAAAATGATCTCTTGTTTTCTGTGTTGAGAATTTCTTTCCAAATAAAGTACAGTTACCAAAAAACTGTCAGAATGTGTTTTCTACCCTGATGTTCTGCAAATTGAATATTAGAAGTGATGCTTAGCCTTTCAGAAAGAAATCATTATCTAGTCATTAACTTTTCTTTTACCCTTCCTCTCTTATTAAAAACCAAAGTGTAAATGAAACTGTTGAAGACACTATATTGCATACAACTAACTAAATGCTTATGCCCACACAAATGAGTAAATAGGAAGGTGAAACATAATTATGTTCATTTACAGTTTTACTTCTGACATCAAGCATTGAGTCTGCTCATTCACTCTTCTATGGGCAAACACCAATTTTTAATTAATTCACTCAATTAGGGAGTACAGGATGAGGAACCCAAGTCAAACTGTTGAACACATTCATAGCAATTATATTTTAAAACAACTGAAAGATAGTGAATATGTATCATACTTAAGTAAAATAGGAATCTCATTAAGTTGGAAAAAATATTCCTCATCTTTAGAGAGAGGCAGAAACAACAGTTACTTAAAAAAGGAAAAACTGAACATTGCAAGTAGAACTGTACACGTAATACAAATAGGGATAGTGTCAATTAGGTGGGATTATTAATACACTCGCAACAGTGTCTGTAGAGAAAGACATTGTTGAACAATTCTGTTTGTTTGTTTCAGTGTATAAGTCAGGTTTGATTACTTTTCAAATATATTTTTCTGGCTTTCCACTAGTGTTTCTGAAAGTGCACACATGTGTGTGCATGCTCCTCGATATTATGATATTTTGAAGAATTTTGTCTTTTCTTGTGCTAAGCACATGTCCTGGTTTAGGCTGGGATAGAGTTGGTTTTCTTCCTAGTGGTTGGTATGGTGCCCTATTTTGGATTTGGTATGAGAGCAGTGTTGATGGCGCACTGGTGTTTTGGTTATTGCTAGGTGGTGTTTGCACTGGTTGGGGACTTTTCAGCTTCCCAGGCTCTGCCAGGTGCACAAGAAGCTGGGAAGGAGCATAGCCGGGACAGTTGACCCAGCCGGTCAACGGGGTATTCCATACCATGTGACGTCATGCTCAGCATATAAGGCTGGGGGAAGAAGAAGGAAGGGGGGGACGTTCAGAGTGATGGCGTTTGTCTTTTCAAGTAACCATCATGTGTGACGGAGCCCTGCTTTCCTGGGGATGGCTGAACACCTGCCTGCCCATGAGAAGCAGTGAATAAATTCCTTGGTTTGCTTTGCTTGCATGCGTGGCTTTTGCTTTACCTATTAAACTGTCTTTATCTCAACCCACGAGTTTTCTCACTTTTACCCTTCCCATTCTCTCCCCCATCCCACCGGGGGGGAGTGAGCGAGCGGCTGTGTGGGGCTTGGTTGCTGGCTGGGGTGAAACCACGACAGTACAACCTGCCCAGAATGTCAAGCATTAATCTTCAGAAAGTTGCACATAAGCTGAGCATGCAAAAATGGGCAAACACACTGCTCAAACTGCAGGACTTGCTATGTTTACAAAAGAAAGCTTTTATACACACTCATCTAAATCTGAGTGGGCAGCCCTGGGAACCTGACCAACATGTTTCTAAGCTTTTAAATGCATTTGTAGTATAGGCAATGATGATACATTTATTTAATAGGCTCATGTAGTTAAATAATTGACAATTTCAGCAATAAACATACTTATTTTTCACTTGCACTAAACACTACAAATATATCTAAAACATTTTTCCATGGACTCTACTGAGGAGTCAAATTCATGCAATCATTGTATGATGGGAAAACTTACCTCTTACCCAGAACCTTATTACAAATATTTAATGCTGGTTTAGCTCAGTGAAAATTTGCATAAAATTGAGCTTCAAATATAGTTTGAGACTCTCTTCATCATTCGACATGCATCCATGACCTCTTTAATCAGAATACGGTGTTTGCAGAGAGTGGAAAATATAAGTGTCTATAAGTCTTGAGCATGTACAAAGCAAATCTTAACTAAGTAAGATAAAGGGTGTAAAAATATTTGCGAATAGTTTCTTAAGAAAAAAATGAAGTCATCAAAGCAGAAGCCTTCCTATATTTCCGCATTTTCTCTGTGACTACACTTCTTTTTCTACATAAAGCATAATCTTACATGAATCTCCTTCTGCTTGGTTTACATGTTCAAAACATGCATAAAAATACAATAAAAAGGGGAAATGCAGTTCATTTAGAGTTCAGTGCTGAGGGATCTATCATCCATACTGCCCAAGCTGTAAGCACTAACAATTTCTGAGTGAGGACGTTTGTGTATATGGTGCACACCATTCTTTTTTCTTTCTAATGCCAGTGATACAAGCTACAGTGGCTTCATAGGTGAGAGTACTATTATAAAAAAGACACCGGCTTTAACTGCACGTCTTACCAACACCTCATTGCCTAAAATAGTTAACATGAAGCTATATTTGAAAGTGAAGGCCAATAACAATATTTTTTCTTAATGATACAGATTTTCTTGTTTACAAAAACATGGTGCAGTGGGCTGATTCTCATTACACCAGCAAAGAATCAGGGTAGCTACAACACAGAAGTCAGTTTGTGTGGACAATACAAGATAGTATAGAATAAAGAACTAAAGGCACTGATTTTTACCTTCTATAAACTTTGAAATTTTGCTTATGTAAATATAAAATAGAATGTATACAAAGATGTTTAGAAAAAACGAAAGGACTGTGTGCTTATTGTATAAGGCTCTAATACATAATTCCTTAATTCTTTGATAGCCAAAACAGAACAAAGAAAGTAGTTGGCTTCCTAACTTTTTGCAAATAAGATGCCAGCAGGGAGGGAAATATCCATGAGAATCATTAACAATAATCCAAAATTCCCTTCAGTTAAGAAAGACGTTGGAAAACTTTTGATAACTATATTTTCAAAAACAAATATGAAATTCAAAACACTTTTCTGGCAATATTTTTAAGGATTATACAAATCCTCTTCAAAAGGAAGAGCATATTTCTTTATGAATAGGAGATACAGCTGCGACCATCTTCTTACCTAATACATTTTTACCTTTTTAGAAGGAATATTTTCTTTTTAAACTTAGGTTTCTTATTTTTTATCATGAAAAAAATGTACACAAATGAGGGTGACCACAGCATGTGTTTTTTTATTATTCTCTTTTCTCCAAATATTACTCATATTTTTTCCAAGTGAACTGCTCAATATTGATAATAAAATTTAAAAAAAATCAATCTAATACAACAACAAATCCTGAATAAATGTCTAGCTTTGACCCAGTATATTTAGAATGATGCAATAAACATGCAGGATRTTTCAAGTGCTCCTGATCAGGCAAATTCCTAATACAAGAACATGATATGTAATGCTCAGGTTGGCTTGGTAGAATTATATGATTTCATCAAAGACGGACATTGTTTATATTGAAGACTACAGTGGCTTACATAAAAGCAAGACTATAAAACAATTTAAAAAAATACAAAACCTTATGTGGAAATTCTTAATTGAATTTATGCCTGATATAAATCAGGTCTATATTAAATTATATAATTAAAACCCAGATTTTTAAATAAGATTGTGAACACAAGGTTGTACACCGGTTTAACTAAACTACCTTTTTAAACCAGCTAAAGTTAAACAAGTACAAAGTTATATTTGGGCTGCACCTTAGTAGTCTTGCAGCCAAGCACACTGAAAGCAAAAGTCATGTAAGCTTGCCTTTGTACATTACCATTGCATTTCAGTCTTGATCAATGAACTCCCTGCTCTAACGGTCTTAATGTTCATTTTTAAAAGGCAAAATTCTCTATGTTATGTGAGGTCTGACCAAATAGGCACTCAGAAGAGAATGCCAGATATCTTTTCATTGTTGAACTAACATTATCAACAGCTGCATGTTTATACCCAACTAAAATGTTAAATTAATGTAGTTTATTTACACATGTTGATATGTGTGTATACCAATCCACACACTGCATCTTTGGATAATCAAAATACCCCTCTTAGGAGAACTATAAATAAAAGCTTTATTTAGGAGAGCAGCATAATTTATCCTCTAAACAACTTCACATAGTTAGAGGGAATAAAGTGAAAAACAAAGAAATAGAAATGATAAAATGCTTTTTGCTGTGATACTTCACTAGAAATGAAGATTATAAAGGCCAAGAAATTTCCAGTCAGGACAAAAGGCTTTTTAAATCTTTTAAATCTTTTGTTGTGCTTGTGATTACTGGTTGAAATGATTGATTTTCCTCTATGACAGTACCTTAAATTGTGTGTCACACAGTCAAAATTTAAAGCTTGATAGGTCCACAGTACAGTTTTAAAATCATTCAAAGAAGCTCAAAATTTAATTAAGAAAAACATTAGACCAATTAAGACTAAATGGTAGTATAAAATATTAAGGTAAAACATGTATTAGTGTGACATTTGCATTTTTATGAAGTATGAATCACAAAGAAATAAAAACTGCTGCTAAATTTCAGTTAAGTCCCTTTTAAAAATCTTGTTTCCATGGCAATGCTGAGAGTAAGTTTTCAGAGGATGTAAGATATGGATTTTTTATTTAAAAAAAAAAAAAAAAGAAAAAAAAACAGTTTAAATGAGAAATAGCAACATCATGGCCTCTTTTCAATTTTCTAATATGCCTGAGAGGCCCAGAAAATAAGTCACCAAGACATCAATGCCAGGATGAATGCAGGAGGACAGAACTCTACTTATTCTACTGTTTTGCAATATGCTTCTAAATAAGCACATTCACCAGTATAATTCTGCTACAAACACACTAATTGTTAAACAAACAGTAATTTTGCAATCTGAAGGCCTAGTAGTGCCCATTCCATCAGGAAAGCTTAATAACAACAACACTCATTATCGAGATGAGCTGAAATTCCACTACAAAGGCTACCTATGACAAAAGTAACCAGGTGATTCTTATTTTACATTCCAGATCTAAGAAAAGTTGTTCAAGTCTCTAATGAGTAATCAGGGACTGAGGTTTCTAGGCTACAAAAATCCTGTTGTGGCAAAAAAGGCAGAAACCTAACACCCAAATCAATACTGTATTACTCTCTCCACAGGCAAGAGCTGCTGGGTCAGGAAAATCATGAAAAATTCATAGTGAAGGTGGTCAAGTCATCCATAAGGTAGAGAAAATAATGCTATATCTAAAGATCTCTTGAGCAATCGAAGACATTTTATAGATTTCACCATGGATAAGTGCTGGTTTGTTTCATCTATGTACCTTAATACTGTTCCTCTCTTATTTCTAACAGTAAATGAGGATGTTTTGGACTATATTTACTGTCTTTATTATTTACTTTATTAATTTCTCAGTCTTCGTGCTCCACTGTTGCAATAGCCACCCATGGGAGAGTTCCGAGTCATTCCTTGTAGCAGAAAAAGCGGGTAACACATCTTGGAGGAGTCCTCCACATAAATTCTTCAGCAGGGCTAAGCATAATTTTGCCTAACAGAAAAAGTTAAAAAATGTCCTGCTCCTTTCTGTGACATCAATTCTCCAAAGGGGCACAAGCAACAGGCCTTCATCTTTTATAAAGTCTAAACTCTCAAGCATAAAAAAGAAAGATACAATTTCTATTTCATATAAGGGCAATAGAAGGAAAACAAATCTTTAAACAACCACATGTGGAAAAGCCAAAGATACAAAGATTTGTGTATGATTAATAGCTCAGTTTACACGTCTTCATTCTTCCTGCAGCATCAAATTCATATCTAACAAAGCAAGAGTAAAAAAAGTAAAATGGCGAAGAAGGTCCCCCTGCAGAGTATCTATTAAAGTAAATAGTAAAAAGGAACTCTAACAATAGCAAGAAATGATAGAAATCTAACTGCCAGGTAAAATGACACATCGCTTTCTAAATTTTCATAAACACTTCTGAAAATTCTACAGAGGTGTATTCCTCTACGATGCACAGAAATCCAAAGCTTTCCAATAGGATAAGTTGTGCACAGTTATTCCACACCTGTACAAGATTTAAACATTCTATGATTCAAGACACCAAACACTTTGTGGGAAATGGATATAGTCATGATTAAATCTGTTATGCCAAAATAAGATAAACAATGTTAGAAAGACCCTGCATCTCTCTGCCATTGAGGAAAAGGAGTCCAATTAAGGATGAAAACCACTAGTCCATTTTGTCAATTGTCTGTATGATCCAGTACTATCTCCTGTTCAGTATTAGCAATCCCTATCTGGTGAGCTATTTAAGAAATGTTATTGTTTTTTATTGTATTAAAAAAATACTATTCACCTGTGAATGCAATTGTCCAAATATATTGCCTCTCCAGATACACACTAGACTCAATCATCCCCAAGTTCTTGGAATAATCTAGAAAACCATGAATACAGGGGCAAGACACATTCTCTCTTAGACTTGAATGTGCTGGACATTATTCACCTAGAACATTTATAAATATCACTGACCTTATTACATAATGCCAGTCAAAGACTCAGAAAGTAATACCTTCATTCAGGTGTTATTTCCACTTTTTTTTTTTTTTTTTTTTTAATTTTTGACAATTAGGGAAGAATAGTGGGAGCTAAAAGGCAGAAAATATTAATTTGGACATTAGTGGGAAACTTAGGAAAAACATGTTACTGAGATAAAGCTGTACAGAATATGAGATATAATGAGTCAGAAATGCCTACAACTAGTTCAATCTCTTTACTACCCCAGTACCCAAACATATTCATTAGACATGATATGCCAGGGTTCTAAGTGATTTAAAAATCTGGTTCCTTTTTCTGAAGTGGGATGGTCTCTCAGCACTAACTTCATATTCCAAGTGCTGAATAACTTCTGAAATTGAAAACATTTTCTAGATTTTTTTTATATTTTTGTTCTGGTAATGAAAGTAGCTATGCAAAGTTGTCACCTTCTTAATCTTAGATCAGTCCTTTTTGTATAGTTAATGACATTCTTACTCTTGAGAAAAATCAGAATCCACCATTCCTTGCTTTCTCTACAGAGAGGACACTGTAGGCATCCACCTTTAGGAATCATCAATAGAATTCCCCTCTAAGTTTCACATTCCCATTAGTGAATGTGGGAATTCCAAGCTTGAGTCCAAGCTTGACTTCTTTGTCTCCAAGTTAGACCATGCTGTCTGTTAGAATAAGCAAAAGTAAATTATGAGAGATGGCACACTGAGTTTATTGTACCCTACCATCTTAACAGAATGCCAGGTTCTCCTGTTTCTGATTTTTATGACAGATGTAGTATATTTTCTTTAGATGTACTCTGTAAAATCTGTCTAGTATTTGCTAATCATCACATTTGTCTTCCTTGCTTGTGTTGCAATTGAGCCTTGGTTCTTGACATTGTCATCTACACTATTCTAATGATTAGTGTGAATCTCACGGGATAGATCAGTTGTCCCCTCAGTCCATGTCAGGATTCAACTGTTTTTGTTTTTCATCTAAAATGACTTTCAAATGTGAAGGCAGTAAAAGGCATGTCTAAGACATCCAGTGCAAAAACAAAACTTATGAAGTAGGAAGATTTTCTGTATACAGTGAATAATAAATATTATCTTTTTCATTAGAAAAGCATTTTAAGTATTTGGCACATAGCCAAAACACAATTTGTAGAACTAAGCCATGAACATCAGTTATAAGGGAGCCATCAGTATGTGCCTTCATTCTTCAATATTTCTGTCACTTGTGCCTCACGTTACTTGTGTTAAGGCATGTATCATATTTGCAGTTTCTGAGAGAAAAAATAATTACTGACAGAAGCTCTTTTCCTGGGAGGATCACAGAAGAAAAATGCTGCATTTATTCGTGGTGACTCCCCTGTGTCTTCTCAGAATGGACATAGGAACATGACCCCAGAGAGCTGGGATCTAAACAGGAACAGAAAGAATCTGTCCCTCCTACTTTCTTTACTGGAGACAACAAAAAGGAAAACAGTGTCGAAGATACTTACTTTGAAATGCCTCATAATGCTCAGATATTTGCAGCATATACTACAATTATGCCACTGTCATATATTGTTCCATTATCACTGCAGGAAGCTCTGAAGTTTTATGCAATCTTATTTGAAAGTACATGAGAGAATGTATAGAGACTGGTGCAAGGGAATATAAGGGCCAATTTTCCAAGGTACTAATAATACTGAAATCTCACTAAAGTCAATGGGTTATTTTGCACTTCTCAGAAAATGTTTGAAAATAGTGAGTCCATAACAGGGACCTTGTGAAATCACTTGTGGCACCTGTATTCCCCTAGCAGAGTACATATCAGTGCAGAAAGCAGAGAAGGTTATTATGAAGTAGAGGGGTGAAATCAGCTGCAAGGAAAAACTACATTATTATTGCCATCAAGTGGTATGATCAGGTGGTATGTATTTGAGATATGTGCCAATATCGTAGAAGATAATGCATGTTAATACGTATCACCAATGTATTGCTGGACGAAAAATAGCGGTCAACCAGATTTACCAATGATTGTATTTGAACAGTAGATTAGAATATTTAAGTTTCTTTTTGGACATTACATTGAAATCGTTCCTAAATTTAACACATTATGATTCAGTAAGTTCATAAAACAGCACAGTCTTCTAATGAATGACAACATTTCTGGGTTTTCCAGTATTTCACTATATATGGATTAATCTTTCCACATAAGTGAACATAAAAAAATGTTACCTTGGACAGATGAGAGTACAAGAAAGTCTATCTTTGTGAAGCTTTGATACCCAGTGAGAGCCATACACAAGGTTGAAGCATCCATTTTTCACTGTGTTCTCCATTGCTATCAGCTGAATTCTGTACTGATACCAGAGTAAGCTAAGTTGTGGCAAGGGAACTTCGTTGTGCCTGTTTTGACTACCTCATCTAGAAGTTTCTATTTACATTGCTTAGGTAACAAGTTCTCAGGCTTAACATATTTGCAAGAGTAGCACAAAAGATTGCCATTTGTCTTATTTCAACTTACAGGCATTTATTATTTATTAGTACTGACACAGTTATTTGTGTGGTAGACAGTTTTTTTCTTTTTGTTCTTACACACATTTCTCCCCACAGAAGTTCTCTGAAATACTTTCTTCTGAGACATTCTTATAATAGCATGCAGATACAAAAATATAATAGTTTCATTAGAAAAGAATGAATGACTGGAAAAAGGAATACACAAATTTCAATAAACARAATCAGTGTGTCTTACACAAAGATAAGGATAGTCCCTAGGAGAATGTTAAAAACTTTGCATTTGTTCTTGTTAATTATACACTTCATCTTCAAAAAGAGGGAAAAATGCAGAATATTTTTCATTCATTTTCCACACATATAGAATCTTTGGGTTTAGTAGAATACATTTTACAACCTGATAAGCATTACATTACATTGGAAAGTAAAATGGCTGTATCATTTACTATGCTCCTATCATTTAATATAATACCTGTAGCAGCCCGCATGTTCTCACAATATTCTAACTTTGCATTACTACAAAACACAATTTTACAAATTGTAAAGGTCTGTACAAACAGGAATATATTTTAATACAGAAAACTTGACACTATCACTGCACTTTTCTTCAAAAATATTCATTCCTTTCTTTGACATTTTTTTGGCTTACACAACAGGGTGCCAAACATTTGTGACAGCTTACAATAGAAAAACAATATTGCTTTTAGTTAACAATGTTAGCTATGAATATATATTGACAGCATTTTCACTGCAGATTTGCTGCCAACATAATACAAAGCAAATAGCATTCAATATGTTGGAACACTCAGGGGAATTAAAGAGTTTCAAAAACAAATTTATGGCATTAGGTGCTGAATGCTAAATCTAATGAAAATGCAAATTCAGAAGTATCTCCCGCACATACTTCATGCAAACGAATACGGTTTGGCAAAGTGATAAAATTAAGATTCTTTAAGTCAGGAGAAAATTATGTTAAAATGCCTCTGCTTGTTTGGCTTTTTATAAAGCCAGTTTTACCACAAAGATTAATATTTTCTCCAAAGTCTTCCTGCTTTGTTTCCTTGAAGTACATCAGAAAGAGATCATAAAAAAATCCAAATTCCAAATGCTCCCAAATGTTTTTAGAAAATACAAATACATAGGTGTACAATTTTAATATTTGTAACTTTAYTACTAACCATATACAACCACAAGCATCACTGTTCCCTTGAAAGAACAGAAGCTGAGTTTTGCTTCCAAATCTGTATGTTTATTATTATCCACAAAACAAGCAAAGCAGTGGATAGAAATTATGATTTAAATCTTATTAAAATAGAGTAATGTACAGCAATGTTGCAGTGTCATCTCCTATATATTAGAACATATTTGTCAAACCAAATATTTATTGACAGTACTTTATAAGTGACATGACATTAATAGTTTTTAAACAATTTACAAAACAAATTAATGTAGGTTAACAATACCGCACTGCCAAGAAAGCAAAAATTGTTCAGATTATGTAGCTGTTTAATATAATTTGTTATGAATTCTTAGATGAACTTGATATTTATTATCACTCATCTATATCAAGTAGTTCAACACTTATATCTAACAGTGCTTGCAAGACTTAAAAATATTATGCAAGTTTTAAAAAAACTTTTTTAATTTCTACTCAAATGATCAGTACCAGTTAAAAATACAACTGACCTACAAAGATGAGCATTCCTTTCCAGTATATTATAGTTGTTTTCTTTCTTATTTTCTCATATGGGATACTGCTTTTACCTGGTTGTGTCACGTATTTTTAGTTCTTATTTTCACATAAGAATGACTGTATTTTTTTTATTGCATTTCTTACATAAAACTCTATGGGTTGCTTGCAAACTAAACAGACTGACTACACAAGTTACTACCATGACTAGCAGAACTGAGAAGTGAAAGTATTAAAATGTTTGTAACTGCACGGGTTTTCTTTGCTTTAATTCAAACGGATTTAACTAAAACTTCTGATAACTATTTGGGGAAAAAAACTGCTCTGTCAGATACTCATGTTTTGCAAAGTTCTTTCCAATTAATCCAAGAACATTCTCTTATTCTCTAATCTCCTAGTAAATGCCAAAAAAAGAGAAGTGGCTAAGATTTAACAATCTTTATATTTTCTTAGATAGCTATAAAATTATATAGTTTGTTATAAAAACAAACTCTTCATAGGTTACCCTCCAGTCTGACTGAATTGTTGAAATATATTTTGTACCTTCTAAATAACAAAGAAGGAAAAAAAAAGGGAAAGCATCTTATTTGTAGAACAATATTTGTATTTAACCACTGAAGTGTAAAATTAGTATAATCCATAATTATCAAACCCACTGTAACATTCAACAATTCATGAACTTCAGGTTTATTAGAAAGCTGAATGGAACACATTTTAGGATTAAACTTGGCCATCACACACAGTTTATCAAGAGACTCATACTACCTACATTATAGAATAGTCTAAGCTGCAAAATTATACAGTACTTCCCACAATGGTGAGAGAGCCACAACTCTCCATTCAGATTCACAAAGAAAAATCAGGAAATGCAAAGCTTCACTTTTTGCTAAGCTATGAATTTGAAAACATACTTTCTAGCACATCAAGTACAATATGGACCTGTATACTATAAGCATCAAATGAGTTAGTTTTTTAAAAGCTGAAAGACTCTTACACTGGTGAAGATGGAGTAAACACAGTTAATTTATTAATATCTACTCTGTCTCTTTTCACTGACTGTCAAGGAAATCATATTTTACATTTTTTTCAGTATGTGCTTGGAAAGGGTTTCCTAGTAATCTACACTAAATCTCACTGAAGGGTGACAACAGAAATCAATATGTGTCTCTGAAGAATAATCTAGGCAAAAATTTACATTTAGAATATTCATTTGTGTTTATGCATGAGAAATTCCTGGCAAAAAGAAATTCTCTTCCTGCATACATATAGTCTCTTTTTATAGGCTTATTTTTATAATGAGCAGGCTTTAAATCAATAAAATAAATATATATTACTCAAATTAGTTTTGTAAAATAACAATTTACCTAGGTAGGTAGCTATATTAACCTCTGCTTCAAATAAATTTGTTTGGTCCTTCTGCAGCCATAGGGAAGACACAACCCACGGGGAACAGTTATTGTAGTTTCATCCTGGCTATTCCAAACCCATGGAATTGCCATTCCACACGCCTGCCAGGAAGGATATTCTGTCTAATCTGGCTATTGAGGCAATTCTAAATCTAACACTGGAGGTACTCAGCATCAATGTCAAATTTCCAGGGGCAAGCATGTCCTACCATGAATCCCACAATACTCTGTAGTCCTCTGATGTTGGGATTAGTTTTGCCCACAGAGTTCACAGAGGATCAGAATATGAACGTACAAGATGCAATGCAAGCAGCATTCTACTTCCCTGCATCACCCCTGAGTATGCATGGTCTTGCATTAAAGTATGCAAAAGCACACGAAAACCTGCTAGGAGAATCCGCACACTGGTGTAATATATTACTTACAAATTTTTTAATAAAAGTTTTCTGTGAAGCTTCATGTCAGTTTTCAGAGGGTAATACGAGGACAATGAACACAAACCCCCTTCAAAAAAATCATGCTACAAAACTAGAAAATTAAATAAGCGTTCTGTACAGAATCATCATTTCAAGACAAGAAAAATACAGTCAGATTTGCCATTCCAATAAAAGTCCGTTACAATGTCCAAGGTTAAGGATGTGAATTCATGGACCTCAGTGTTCAGCTGGAGGCTATATAAATGAAATGGGCAAAAATGTTGATAAAAATATTCTTCTCAAAGTTGAAAATTATAAGGAAGTGGTTGTCTAATTTGTTGTCACTTCTCTTGGAAAATTATTAGGCAAAAAGGAGACTGATAAACAGAAGCAACAGCCCTGCTCAGTGACTGGCTTAGAGAAGACAAATGTTTTGGGGCAGATTATTTATATTCTTATACCAAGCTACTAAAAGCTTCAGAAAGATTATCCTTTCAATGACAATGTAAATCCTATTCAACAACATACACCAGATTTAGCAGAAACACACGCAGTTGTTTTAAATCTATACTGAATATGTTCCACTGTATATACATCCTTTAGTAAAAATAGTAATAAAAAACTCATTTCTACTTGAAAAACCTTCCAAGTTTTAGCTCCTACATAACATAATGCATATTTAGACTAGCATGTTATTCAGTAAAAGATGTCCAAACAAGATTATTTGATGTTGGAATAGTCATCTCAGAACAACCAGAGCAATGTAAGGTAAAATAATTGTCAAGTCAATCTCTAGCTTACACTTTATTGCAGAAATAAATTGAACTCTGCTCTAGCTTTTTGACACGTAATTCTGATACTAATGGGTTCAAATCCATTTCTCTTTGCTCTCCTTCCTAACAGGAAGCTTTATGTAATACTGTGTCAGAAATCTACCAGTTACTGGCTAATGTTTCCCTTAAATAAAAAGTCTCTGCCTGTAACTGTATTAACAGCTGCCATCAGTTTACAGTAATGAGCCACAGTTCATCATGGTAGCGCTACTATGAAAATTAGAAGCTTCCATGGAGCTTCTCAATTCACAAAAAAATTATCAGAGCCATCATGAGCAGTGGTGTAATAGCAGATATTGTCTATCTAATGTTTACAGGCCAGATCCTAAACTGGTGAAACTGTACTCAATCATTAGAATTGTACACAGTTTATTATACTGCGTTATGTATAAAAAATACAGCAGTTCTATTTTGAGGGTCAATGTATAAACCCAGTACCATTTTTCTTAATTTCTCAAAGCAAAAATTGCACACTCATTTTACAGAGTATTTCACAGCCTCTTCAATAGAAAGATTACAATATTTTTTGCTGGAGGAAACGTAATGRTTTAACTATATATACTGTAATAACTTGGGTCACCTATGCAGTGCAGAAGAATCTTCCAGTTTCAATTAACAGTTAAAAAAAAAATAAATAAATAAAAGATAAGTAGCTACAAACCATGGCTTTTTCATTTTCTTTGCTCCCTTAAAAAAATCAAAAATGCATATCTTAATACTTAATACCTCCAGAATTCTATAAACTAAGCATATGCTTATAAGCAGTATAGCAATAGAACAAAATATTTAATTGAGATTAGGATGGGATTTTCTGGGGCATTTAACATTGTAGGAACTTTGCTCCCTCTGAAATCAATGGGAGATATGCTATCTCATTCTACCATAAAACAGACAAATGCTATTTTCAGATCCTATTGGCAAAAATAAAAAAAAAAAAAACTTATTGTACAGAACTAAATTTGATGGGCCATTGAACATCTGTTTTCTTCCTAGAAAATATCCTTATCTGCTTTTCAAAATTACTGGTAAATATAGGGCATATCCAGGTTTTCTAAAGCTTCTCTAGACAGAGATGGGAGGAGTGTAGAAGAGGAAAGTAAACGAACTAAAACTCACTAACCTGGATAAACTGTATGAGTAAAGGGAAATACAAAGTTTATAAAATCACAGATCAAGTGAGCAGATAAAAATTATTCGTTATTTCTCATAACAAAAAAATATATTAAATATTAACCAGCATATTTAAAAAGAGAAAAGTACTTTTTATACAAATTACATAATTAAGCTGCAGAACTCAGTGCTCCAAGATCACAGTAAGTACGATCATATTAGACAAGGATGATACAATTCATAGAGTCCACCTACGCCTGTTAAAAACAACAATCTGGAGGCAACTACTACAAAGAACCTGGTGCCTTCTGACAGCCTGTACCTAATTTAGACTGGTGGGAACTCAGAATTCTGTGGTACCGCAACACGCAGTGTGCGAGGAATAATTGTCAGGCTGGCCTGCAGGGCACCAGGGTTTTCCTGTAACTTGTGCAGCATGCRTAGCTCAGTTCTGCCTATACCATTGACACAGGAACTGAAAGTAAGGATTATCCTATACTTTCCTAGTTATTACTAATATTTTTTTTAAGCATCAACCGCTGGCCATTGTCCAGATTAGGATACCAGACTAGACAACTCCTTAATCTGACCTGCTGTGCCATCTCTCTACTTTTACAGTAAAGCCAAAACCAAGACAATGACATAACTGAGATGATGGACTCAATTACAGTGGCTGTTGATGGGAGAATGGGAAGAGCAGATGAGAATCTGAGATGCAGGGCAGTCACAGGAAGAATGACAGTGGATCACTTTTTCACCTTTTCATTATCAGACTAGTCTCCTTGAGGGTCACAGGGCAGTTCCGGTTCCATGTTCTGGAGCAACTGGCTATCTCCTGCAATAAACAGTATTGACACTATATGCTTCGAAAAAGTTAAGTTTCCATCTTTTAGTGAGGCAGGTTAGTTCAGTCAAGAGTTACTCGTGATTCTCTTGGACAACCCAAGAACAATATGGTTTGGACTCACAAGCCCTGAGTTGCATTTGGGTGTCCAAGAAACTTGCTGAACAATGTGCTGAATGCTGGGATTAAAAATGAGTTGCTAGTTGGTAAACACAAGAATGAATCCACACTGCCTAAGAGGGTTTCTTGAATGCGCAATCTTTTCAACAAAGCACAATAATCTTAACACCTTTGTGGCACTTGATGTCCGATTCTGATGCAGGTTATAGGTGCTCGAGGTCAGTGAAAGATTTACCACTCTTCACACCTCCTTTGCTCCATTTAACAGCTTCCACAGAAGCAAAGTGGAAGGTTCTTATTGCCTATAATATGGCACAACGCTAACTCTCAGGAATTTGTTTATCCTCTCAATATTAAATTTCCTATTTTCTGTTTCTCATTTTCACCATCGAAATTCAAGTTTTCTCTGCTGTTTCTTTCACTTATTGTAAGGTATCAGATGATATGTAAAGACACTCTGTGCACAATGACCCAATATCAGGTTCATATTGGGTTCATATGTTAAAATCACAAGCAGCATACAACAATAACGAAGGAAATGTGTTACAAGATGTAGCTCTCTAGTTCCACCGCCAACAGTTAATAGCAGAATAGGGGATTACTGGAGCCATATGCTTAATACACTCAACCACAATCAGCAGACAGAATACTGCCTTCTTCACTGCTCTTTCCCAACTAATTCCAAACGAATTACCTCTTATGGAATATCCATACTATTTCATTCTTAGACTTCCTTGATGGCAAGAAAAAACACAACTTTCTACAATTTTTCAGCACTAGCTTCTCTTTTTCTGCCCTGTCATTTAAAGAGCAAATGGTTTCCCTCCCCCAGTAACATGAATTAACCAGCGTATATTTCAGCTTGTTTTTATATTCGGGTTCCAACAATTTCTGCACAGTATCTCCACCTGCCATGGCTCAAATATAGAATATTCTGCATGAGAAAGATAAAAAAAATCTAAAAGCAGGAAAGTTTAAAACATTTCATCTTCATCTTTTCAATGTAAATATTTTTTCTTTTACTTTAGTTTTATGCTTCTGCATTCTGATGTAAAGACTTTTCAGTAATAAAAGCAGAATGAAACCAAATTTGCATGGAAGACAATTAACACTGGAACTAAAAAAGGGGGTATTTAATCATAAATAAAAAAGTTTTTAAATTGAAAGAGAAGTAAGCATGTCACATCACTGACATCAAGATCATCATAGTGCTGATTTTGTTTATGGCATTTATAATGTATTTTTGACATTTTGAGTGACAGATGCATAATAGGAAATTAAACACACCTGGCCATCAGTTTCCTGTAAGCAAAAGCCAGTGTTAAACCTGAAACATACAGTATGTATGCAATAATTACCAAACACTGACATCTAAAATGTTCTTAGAGACACCTGGACCAGAAAAGTTTATGAATTTAACACTGTCTTGCCAAGAGAGAATATTTCATCAGGACAGCAGTTGTTTTGCTAAAGCTGAATATTGTCCATGTTTACTAACCTATCTGTATTCATTACTTCTTAAAGGATGATACATGTCATGACAGCTTTGGATAATTTCATGGAGATGCACACTATACTGCACTTACTAAAGCTTCACATGCACCCTCAATCTATTCCAAGCACAACTGAATTATTGATCCAAAATAAAATTATATGTACTTGAAAGGATTCCAACTTGGAAGAATCTTTGTTTATAAATCTAATTTTATACATGACCAATATAGGCACAAGTTTCCAAAATGGCAAAATTATTTTTCTTCAAAACTGCAGTATGTTCAATTGATTTTTCTTTTTTTAAATGTTGAGACGAACATGCAATCTATTTTAAATGTCATCACTTTGTTTCTTATTTAATTAACATTTCATATGGCTTCCTCAGTAAATAAATAATTACTTCAATCATTATACATATCATCGAACCCTATGCACTTTTGACTTACAATAAAATTGTATCACTTTCCAACATAGAGATCAGTGAAACTACTTTTAAAAAGTTCAAAGGCCCCTTTGAAATAATCCATTATGGTTTTTAATACACATTTCAGATAATTCAAGCCCTTCCCTTACAAAAAAGTAATGGATCGGTATTACTATATGCTATGGTACCATAAGATCTTACAAAATTTGCATCATGAATCTGGCTCCACCATTCTTTCTTCCATTTTTGTTCAAGTTGAATGGCATGTGCTATATAAAAAAATAGTCTACTTATCCTTTAGTAACTGTAGTTACTTAAAAGATATTGTCCAAGTGCACTCAACTCAGCCTCTCATGTTTTCAAGGCAGACAGATAAATATGTATGCACATATGTAYTTATAAAATACATATATACACTCATATATAGCTTTAAGGAACTTGGCCAGTGCAGTATATGCAGTGCAGCATTGTAGTATACAGTGATGCCGTCAAAGTAAACAAAAACTAACAGAAAGTCCAGATTTTTGCTGCTTCTAGATTCTGAAATATACATCCCAAAGGACGCAAATACGTAACTTATTTTGCCTCAACTGTTGTCATATTTGCTAGTAAACACTAGAGTATTTTCAGTGAAAGCGTTCTCTAATTCAGATTAAATTTATTCACCTGCATAAGAAACTGATTTTTCCTGATGAAAATGTTTCGAGAGAGCTTCACTTCCTTTTTAATCTTGCTTAGAGAAAGAATTATAACTTCAACACTTCTGCAGTACATGCCTTTCTCTAAGGCAAAATAAAACAGTGAATGATAGTGACTGATAAACCCAGCAGCCTTAGATGAATGTCAAAATTTAAATCTTGACCAAGTTCACCCACAAGAACTGAAACCCACTATTTGGTAGCTAAGAACAAAGGAAAAACATCACTCATATGAAATAAACTTTGATACTGATCTAACTAAATCAATACTAAAATTACAGTAAGCAGTGAATTAAAAGTTATAACAGTGATGCTACTTACAGTTTCATTTTAAAGTCAAATGGCAATGTGAGCYGGTAATATGGGATGACAAAAACCATTCAACCCTTTATGGCTTCAGCAGAATGGCCCAAGTGCTTTCAAGACACAGATGCAAACTCAGATGTCACTATTGACTGAAGGACCCCAATTTCAAACACATAAGCTAGCAAAGAACACATACAAACATCGACTTGAAGAAAGAGGAGCTGACAGCCTTCATCACTGAGAGTTAACAAACAAATTAAAATTAATTTCATTTTACTCAGCCAAATAGATGGACAGCAGCATGAAGACAGAGCCTGATAATTCAAACTAAGTCAGCTTGATACTTAGGTTAGACTTCGACATCTGTAGAATAGGACCAGATTTCCTGGAAAACTGTCATTTAATATCGCCACTCCAGTTGCCATACATCAAGTCATAGCAGAGGTAAAACTGAAGAGTATTCACAGTGTTTCTCAGAGATACCAGATACTCAAAATATCACTGAGGAAGAGGAATTTAAACAAATCCTGACAAATAGATGTCTATTTGGGAACTGCTAAATAGATTCATAATTTTTATTTAGGGAAGTAGAAAGCCTAGGGAGGAAAAAAAAAAAAAAAAAGAAAAAAAAGAAATCAGACTCAGAGTCATATTGCTCTGATACAGGGGTTGGTACAGAAACTTATCCACAAAACCTCTATCTTTCTTGGTATTTTCATACCATCTATGCTAACCAAAATGCATTCTTCTCAGATTGCTTAGAAGTACTAATTCATGAGACTATTGTAAAACAAAAAGGAATCAATCACAGAGTTTTGCCTACACAGTAGTTACTTGACACTTGTTTTATAGCTGTTCCTGTCTTTTGACAGGATAAATTCAGTTAGAAAGAAGCTTCAAGAACTCAAATGCTCAAATCTCAAAKCTTTCTAGTCCTAAGACACATTTGCTTTTTAGTATTGGAGATTCTTATTCTTGCCAAAAAAAAAAGCTTTAAACTACCCACCCATAAAACTTTGCATGAAATTTAAATATAAATATTTAATTTTCTTTGATAGTAGATCAACCCAGCAGCAGAGATAAATTTAAAACCCACCTATTCTGGTACATTGTTACATTTATGTTACCCTATGTTTATTTGCATGAAGTTTTTCTTTTACGTCTACATCCATGCTTTACACTACTGGCAGTAACAGTAATAGATACAGATTTCCACCACAAAGTTTTCATACAAAACTGAACTTAATTTTAATTGTTTACTATTTAATAAGCACATAAAAAGAGAGGAAAGAAATTAGGCAAGTATGTACATTTTCTATAAATAGCAAATTTAAAACACTGTATCTTTTTGTACAATAAACACTATAGTATGCTAGATACTAAGCTTCTTTTAAAAGCTAACCAAAATCCTTCTTTAAAACCAGATTTATAAGAGCAATATAAATCTAAAGCTTATTTTTTCAGCAACACAGAYCTTGTCTTATGCTTTAAAGATTCTGATTTGGAACCAAACAATATAACACTACTCTTAAGCTGAGTCCCAGTAAGATTCTGCTCTGTTACACTGCAATGGTTGTATGGAGTACAAAAATCAGTCCAACATAAGCATTCTTAGTAATCAAGTTCTTACACACATTATATTCAGATATGTCAGTGAAACCGTCTAAGATGATGGCTTTGTTCAGATTGCTTATTAGTTCTATATGCCTATTTGTTATAASCTTCCAAATTTCAAATTTCTAAATTTTAATTCATTAAATGTGCTTGGATAGGCAGAGTATAGGTATCAGCAACCTTTACCTTTAACCTCTTAAAATTAGATGATTTTCAAGAAAAGTATCAGAAGTGAGGAAACAAAATAAATTTATATGACAAAACAAAACTGTTACATCAAAAAGATTAGGTTTTATCTACCTGTGTAAAGGGTGAATAAAATACCAAGATACAGGAAGAGGTAGAGGTATCTTTCTAGCACACTGAAAATTAACACAAGAGCACATAAAGATGGGTAACAGCTGAGGGCTCCCTAAACAGGCAAAATTCAAATAATCTAGCGATTCTTCTCGTAAATTATTATAAAGAGCTATTTAGAGAGATTACAGGAGCTGACCAGAAGAGGATTAATAAATTATTAACGCAAACTATTCAACAATGAATGACTTATGCCTAATTTAGTAAGAAGGTATATGTAATGAAACACACTACAGAAAATATATATTTCAGATTGGTTAGGAAATGCTGCAAGTCAAAAAATGCTTTMTAGAAGTCTTCGAAATTTCAGAACTGTACTCCTTCATAAAAACATATGCACTTTCATACATGCATTTTCCAAAGCTAGGGAAGTGCAATGTAGCCTTTAATGCACAGTAAAGAATATATCTGTCTTCTAAAATGAGAAACTGGAAAGACTGTAAAATGTTATAATGCATCTTGATACCAGTAACTTAAATCACCAAATGACAGTAGAGTGAAGAATGTCTGCTTAAGAAGAAGAAAGTAAAAAGGTAGCCTGTTTCCAACTTTAGACTGCTTTTGATGTCATCTGTACTCCATTTTACTCTGGAGGTAGCTTTTGCAGGAATTAACTGCACAAGATGAGTTCTTATCCAGAGAAAGAGGTCGAGTACCTCAAATCATGCTTCTTTTTCTTTTCTTCCCCCCTCCTTCTCCAAAATGTATCAATTGGTATAACAAAAGACATTATCTCTCCCTATACACATATCATTCATATCTTTAAACAATCACAGCTGTAACATCACAAAGARGCAGTTGTCCGCTAAGGGTCATCAGGTTGTTTTAGGACAGTAATAAGAGGCCTGAACAAACTGTAAAATCCAATCCCAATAATAAATAGTTCCTGAAAATCTAATCAATTAAAGACAACAGAGATTTTACAACCTTTTTTATTTTACAAAACAGGGTAAGACAAAAAAGAGAAAACTCTATAATGAGAGCTCCATGCATTCATAATAATGTCCAGCTATGACACTATGTCTAGTTATTTGTCTTACCTTGGCATCCTGTTTAAATTTCTGAAGAAGAATAGGCTATCCTTTTTCCTGACCCATACATATACATAACAAAAAAAAAAAAAAAAMAACAAAATCTTGAGTCAAAATTGTAGCCTCAGTCCAACTGCAACTGAAGTAACAGAGAGAATGCCTTTGAAGTAAATAACATTTGGTTCCTTGATTTTAACCTCAATCTGGATTGATTTATTAGCTGTAAGTAATGATCAAATCCTAGCTGCCAAATATCCATTCTTCTCCTCTATCCTTCTTGGTATATTTTGTCAGTACCTTTGTGATGAAGAACTCCAAATGTGTTTATCAACACTTACAGAACAAAATTTGGCACTATTAGGAAACCCCTTCTGTTGGAAATTCTTTTTTTAATCTCAGTGAAAATACCATTTCTGAACATGATTCATCAGACAGCAGAGTTGCTCAGGGTACATACACATACAGAATATATCATGCGGCCTAGATGTGCATTATTTATTGGTATAATATGGTTGCTGTTTGTTAGAGTAATTAAAATCCTCACAGATATTTTTAATCCTTTCATCACTTTGTTGTACTCAACTCTTATCTCTTCACAAATTCCTCAAAAGTAAATTTTCCAGGACAGAGATCATCTTTTTCTAGTGTGGCTACAGTACCTGGAACAGTGAGTGTCAACTACTTGAGTAGAATTTCTGGCTATGGCCCCCAAAAGAAATAATCATTCTTTTTACCTGTAAAATCCTCCAATATTGGTATACTAGCATATGTTTATAATTTCTCACACATACACACTTTTCTTTTTTTCCCCCAAATCTCAAATGAATCACTGTTGCTACTAATACCTTTAAAGACATTCTAGCTCAGAAGTAATCATGCACCTGAAGCACTGTATATTTAAAATACTTGAAATGCAATTTGCAGATGACATTTGTTCATCCAATTTCCGGTTCCACAGAGAAGGAATTTAGCAAAATTGTAGATGGTGTTGTAAGGGCCATGGTTGAAGTTAATAGGAAACAAACCCTGCCCAATAAAGAGCATTATCCAGAAATAGACAGCAGCCTGTGACACGTATATAATTAGAGAAATTGGAGGCTTTGCCCATGAGACCATGTGTTCCACAGCAAATCCTATTTCCTTCATTCTCCCTTTCATGGTTATTGTAAGTGTAATCACTGCATGATTATAGCCCTTACATATAACATACCAGTTTCTTTTCGGTTTTTCCAATATCGGTGTTAATTGAATTCACTGAACAAATGCCARAAAAATCCACAGCTCAGATCTTATCAGATAAACTGACTTGCAAGTCAGAAACCATATAAGGAGACCAAAAGACCAAATTTTACATCTCACAGGTATCTTATATGATGGTTCTTTTTCCCCATAAATATAAGCCATTAGCTACTTCTTCTGACTCCTTCCTTGCTAAAAAAGTATAAAATAAAACTGACAACATAAAACGTCTGATGTGGAAGTCCAAGTCATAAGGAGAAAGAAGTTAATTTACCAGCTTCCAAGTAAAAAAAGAAGTCTACTGGCTCTACTCTAACATAGTGAACATCAAAAAAAACAAGTTTATCATAAAATTCTAAAAATAATTCTGAAAAGATTAGGGTTCTCACTGCTATACTACAGAACTTAGCTCTATTACCTGCCCTTGTTACTGAAGCACAATAGTAACCTAAGACATACACAACAGGAGGAAGGAAGCAATCATTCTGAAAAAGACTTATGTACGATAGTGAACAACAAATTAGGCATGAGTTTCCATAGTGATACAGCAACAAAAGGCTGCTGCAATTTTCAGCTGTCTATACTGAGACAGTAACAGAGCAAATGGACTCTGTAAGTTGGGATAGAGTACTCAAAATTGTCCATTAAATTTTAGTTCCACACTATAAAGAAAATATTGAAGGAACTGGAAGAGGAATAATAATAATAAAAACAAGAAGTTCTGCAAGAAGCAGAACTACTAAGTGCTATGGATTTGGATTTCATGTTTGGATTCTCTGGTATCTTACAAATGCAGATTCCAGCGAGTACTTTCTCCTATGAATCTCCTCTGTGGATTCTCTGATGTTTACTAAGAAATTATCTCATACTATAGCCTTTCTGCCAGTGGGAACACAGATGGGTCTCTTGCCCATCTGGCAGCCTGCTTTCCTGAAACTTACAGGAATTGCTGTCCAGGGGTGTTGAAACTGGCCAAGAGTTAAGAAGCTGTTGAGGGAGAGAGGAGAAAGATCAGCAGCCACACAAAATCCTAGGCTAGCAAGCAGACAGTGTGATCGTATACGTTTTGCTTCCCCGGGAAACTAGGCTAATTATCAAAGGGCTGGAAAGATTCACTTATGATGAAAGTCCAAAGGCCTCAAAGTGGAAAAATACTTAAACACTTAAAGGTAAAGTGCTCTATTGGATATAGGGCTGAAAGAACCAAACATGATAGCTAGGTTGAGACACAAATGATGAGGAATGTTATAATTTACAGAAATATAAATGTTAGCCAAGGATGATGAGGATTTATTTGTACCAAGAGGAGCTATTACTAAGCAGAGTTGCAATTGGGAATAGTGGGATTAAATAAAGGAAAGCTTTAGGCTAAAAATCAAGCAACACTGTCAGTGCAATGAGTCTATAGAACAGTTTTGAGACATAGCAAGTGGAAGCTCCATGGCTTAAGAAAATTCAAATTGGAATGTAAAAACCCTGTTCTCTACAGAACAATAATGCATGGATGGTGAGATTGGCAGGAACGTCTAATAGGTCTTTCTCTTCATTTATCACCAGATTAATAACACAAAATACTGCACTAAACATATTGTAAAAACTACACTACTATCCAGTAGTAGAACTGAAACCTAAATCAGAAATACATACAGTACAATTATGTGTTCCTATTATTTGTATGGCTGTTGGTTTTACCCTGTGTCTTTTTCGTTCACTTTTTTATCCATTTGTCCACTTTTGGGTCTCAATGATAGTTCTGATGCAACAGAAGAACAACAGAATGGATGATTTCTAATTCAGGTAATGAAAGGAGGTTTCTTATTTTCTCATGATACTATTGAAATAAATTTCTTTGTGAGTAAAGGCTTTAGTGTGAAATGTCAAGCAAAACTGGAGATATTCTTATAATGAGAAGAAAATATTCGACATATTTTCAAATCTAAGTAAATAAAGTTGTTTAAGAATTTGAAGTTGAAGGAAGAGGAACAATGAGAAGGAAATGTAATATAGACAATATATAAAACTAATAAAAGTAGCTACTTCATTTGAGTCCTCATCTAAATGGCTGAAACCAGACCTAGGATATATAAATGCATAGATCTGCCTTCCTCCCACATCATCTACATGATACATCAAAAATAAATATAATATTATACAGGTAATTATTTATATAGAGTTATTAAAATATCTACTTTTACACATAAAATGATCAAAGTTACTTGTGTATTAGTGCAACATTTTTAAGCAATACTGAATGGTATGAGTTTCCTTGTTATTATTTTCTAGTAAAACATAAAAGAAAATAATCAAAATGCACAAACCAGATTACACAGTATGTTTGATGTAGCAATTTCTAACATTCATTTAATATAGCTGAGCTGCAATGACTAATACTGCCCATGTCCGCTAGTACAAAGACCTAAAAAAGGTTCCAGACTAGATTACGTTCATGCAGGTCTCATTTTAACGGAAATTGGAGAGATGAAAAAAAGATTATAGGAACACACATTATAAAAACAGACCTCACAAGTCAAACTTAATAGTGAAACCATTCTCTTTCTTGTAGACAACCATGAAAACAAATATCCTGTAAGCACTAGATATATATTGTATCTTTCTACCAGATCTCTTTGCCTCCTTGAGACAGATTCCCATTCATCTCATGACTATATAATTTGATCATAGTTGAGTAAGGCACAGCAGGGGAAAGGGTCTGTCTGATAAAGTATCAGGCTCCAGGAAGACAGATAAACAATTTCATGATTTCTAGTTGTAACAGGAATGGTACGGTGGTGGATATTAAGATATTAGTCTCGTAGGAATACAAATATCAAGCTTCTGCAGTTCTTCCTCTTACTAAATATGTTTTCTTTCCATTAAGTGAAAATGACAGTCTGTGTGTGATAAACTCAGACAGAACGCCAGTATAAAATGCAAGGTATGTGTGAAAAGTGGAATTAAATCTTTTTTGATTTGTCAATGTGAAAGTTAGTACATAACTTTTTTTTTTGGCTTAGTTTAAGACAAGTGAAAAAATAGAGCAAGGAAGTTTCTTTCTCATGGGGTATTTTTACTGCAAAGAAATATTATTTTAAAGTAGGTGAAACAGTTGYCAACCAAGTTGTTTCACATTTAAACCTCCTCTTTCAAAAGGGACACATTGGCAGGCAACTCCTCCTTTACTACAAGTCACTAGAGTAATGCCTGTTTGCAACACTACTGCATTGTTCTACATGTACTAAATGAAAGCTTGAGTGATAATATTTGAACAGATATGATGGACTTCTTTTTTCATATATTAACACATATATTTTGTTTGTATATATTAGCACAAATATATAGCAGCCATTACTAATACAACTCCTCTTAGGTGGCAAATGTTTTACTCTCTTCATAATACTTCCTCTCTTGGATAGCTGAAAAACATGGTGATATCCAGTCATTCTGATACCTGCTTTTACTTATAAAAATTCAAAGAACAAAAATATATTTTGCAGCAAATTTTTAGTTACAATCCCCGGATGTYATCTTTTTTGTTTAAGAAAATATATTCTGGAGTAAGCAATTTTTAGAGCTATCATACTATCTAATTTAGTATGTCTTACCTGTGATTCTTTTACATTTTCAACAGTGAAGTTGAACCAAACTCGAAAGCGTGGGTTACAGGTATCTGGTCTAATGAACAGGTCATACTCAAACTCTGTGATGCGGTCCACCCGTCCAAGGTTACCTACCAAGAACATATGAAAAAGAATGCATTTTAATGAATAGCTGATAAACTCTCCAGGAACTACACTGAGAAAAGTTTTAAAAACTTCTACCTCCGTTGGTTAAAAATATAAGTATAATAAGCCTTACAACAGTTCAGAATTATTTTTAAAAGACTTAATCATAGTCACAAAATAAAATACATACCAGTAAGCTACATGCATATGAATACACCAAAAAGAAGACAACATGGATTTTTATTATTCAGTCAAATTGACTTTTGTCTTCTCTTATCTGAGTATTCCAGTTAAGTGTCCTAACATCCTTTTAATTGTTTCCTTTTTTTTTTTTTCACTTTTCTGATAATGTCTCTGCTCCGCTTTTAGCCCCCACCTGTACAGATTTCTTTCTTTCCATTTGCTGCTGAAGTTCAAGCACCTCTGAGATTAAAGAGTCCCCAGATTTCCACCTGGCACCTCTGGCTGGTGCTCTGAACATCCCTCTCTCCCCACAGATGGGCCAGCCTTCATCTCCTTTGTGATTCAAAAGCTATCTTAACACTTTTCCTTTACACAACATTTCCTTACCTAACATTTGCAGCCACTATCACCTCTTTCCAAAGACACAAACAAGGCTGTAAAATTTTGCCTCGGCTTTTTCCTGGTGAATTTCATGGAATAATATTTTTAAATATAGTCAGAGCTACATCGTCCCCTACGGCATTATTCAGCAAGCAACCACACTGGCTATAGAAATGAAGTTCAGCACTGGGAAAACTTGCTAAGTGCTTTTAAATTACTAAATTGGCATTTTTCCTTTGAAGTATGCCAAGATTTTTAAAGACAGGGTTTAGACTGTCCATTTCATTTATACACTACAAAAATAAGACTTCACATTTTCCTGATCCAATCCAAAACCCATCTCCATCAGGTTTTGTAAGATAGGACCATGCTTTAGCTCACATGCTAAATTATACTTATTAAAAAAAATAGCACTGTAACATGACCTGGTTTTATGGTTTCAGACATATTTTTGGGGTTAGATATATATTTTTGGGTTGGATATATGCTGTTGGGTTCAAATAGTTATTTATAACGCTATTTAAGCTAAACAAYTCCCTCCTCAGCAAGTCCCGTTTCAGTCAATGTGACTGTTCATTGGTAACACGCTACTCAGTATGAGCACAAGTAGCAAAATTTGGCTGGGGTGGAAAAGAAGCAGGAAAAAACATTTTCACCTCTCTTCATCAATATATTTGCAGGATTTCTTCCTTATCCTAAATTGTTTCTGGCTTTACGAATTGAACATTTTTAATCTTCCCTATTTTTAATGTTATCCTCTACTTTCCTACCCACATTCTTCTTTTCAGAAGAAAATTCTCTTCACTGATTCCCTCTGCAGAAAACCGCTTCATGCTAACAATCTGTTCCTAAACACTTGCCTGAAGGATACATTTGGCATATGAAATACTTGAAAAAAAAAACAGCAATATTGTACAGCTAGAATACCTTTGCCAAATATAAATAATGTCATCTGCTGCATTGGGTGTCTGTGCCCAGGTGCCGGCAGCGGGAGCCGCAGGGCTGAGCTCTCTGAGGAGAGGCTGGGCTGCCCCGTGCYGGTCACGGCCGGTTCCAGCCAGYTCCAGCCGGCTCCACAACAGCCCCACCGCAGGGCACCGCTGAGCCCCTCAGCGAAGGCGCTGGTGCCTCCGTGAAAGTGCATTTGAGGAAGGGCAAAACCACAACACGGGCAGAGGAGTGAGGGAGCCTGAGGAGAACCAGGCTTCGAGGAGGAGGAGGGAAGGGGGTGCTCCGGGCGCAGGGGCGGAGACTCCCCTGTGTCCTGTGGGGAGAGGCTGGAGCAGGTGGGTATTTCCTGAAGGACCAGTGGCCCGCGGAAGACCCCCGCTGGAGCAGGCTTTCCTGACAGGAACTGCGGCCCGTGGGAAGGGCCCAGGCTGGAGCAGGGGAACAGCGTGCGGGGGGAGGAGCAGCAGGGAGGAACTCGGCAGCCCCCCACCTGTGCTGCTCGTTGCGGGGGGAGTTCCCCCTGATCCTGGGGAACAGGGAAGGGTGCGGGGAAGGTGGTGTTTTAAWTTTCCTTTGCTTCTTACTATCCAAACCTATTTTAACTGG
The DNA here is from genome assembly GCA_030449065.1 of Oceanodroma leucorhoa. NCBI lineage: Eukaryota > Metazoa > Chordata > Aves > Procellariiformes > Oceanodroma > Oceanodroma leucorhoa. The sequence goes on along the minus strand of JASVER010000010.1, from coordinate 621,715 downwards.
CAATAAATTAGTTTTCCCCTAGTTTTCCCCTTTGCCTGTGATGGCAATAGGGGAGCCAATTGTGAACCAATTGTCCCTGTCTTTATCTCGACCCATGAGCTTTCTCACCTTGGGTTGGGTGGGTGTCTAGCAGCCGGCCAAGGTCAACCCACCACATCTGCCTGACTTTAGGTTAAGTCCCTTACTCATCTAAGTGCACTTTCTGCCACAGGGGTCAAATCTATCACTGCTATTCACAACAACAGAACTTGAATCTTAACGTAAACTATTATTTCCTACAGATTATTATCCAAAATAAATAAGAGTGTTAAAACCGAGCYATTGCATTGTAATACCTTTAATTAAAGGACTTTGTTTTATTCTATTTTTCATTAAATGTCATGAACATATAGCATTGTTGGGAAAATAATATTCCTCATGTATTTCAGAATTTAGGTGGTCCAAGATGTTCAGCCGCATCGGTTAGATCCCAGTTGCCTCACAGGTCACAGTTTAAGCTCCCTCTGGACAAAGCTTAACATGTGGATGCCCAGAGTTACTTCAACCCAAGCTGCRCATGTGATGCTGGTGGATCCTCTAAGATTAAGGCAGCAGGCTGGATGAACACAGACTGTGGACTAGGTCCAGCTTGTAAACTACCAGGTATACAAGCCTCCCAATGATTCCAGCAATTCCAGATATGGACTAATTTATCTGCAGCAYAGACCAGAGGTGCAAATTTTGACTGAATTACTTCCAAAGAAGGACACAGAAGCAATTAAATTTATATTTTAAGTTCAAAGGTCATTAAAAAGTTGTACTGCAAGGCATAGGAAACTAAAAGATTATTAAGTGAATAAATAAAAACAGAACAAAATGAGACCTTGATTTCTGACCTATTGCACATTTCAGCTTCTTTTTCAACATCAAACTGATCTGAACTGTATGGGAGACAGATGGCCCACTCAGAACTACTTTACAGAGTCCATAGGATCCCTAACCTAGCACTGGAGAATTGTATCGATGTCAGTGAAACCACTGATGGTGAAGAGCTGGTATGCTGGAACCACTCCAAGCCAGTCTGCTCTGGAAAACCTATATACTGATCTCAAATCCAGCAGAACCTTTAACAATTTAATCATTGTGTGCATGATTCCCTGGGACTCCCAACACTGTTATCTCTCTTTATCTGTAACACTTGGTTTGAATACTCACCTCCCTCTTAATGCAGTATGTTTTCCTTTTGTGAATTGTGTCTCACTTTATTACTTTTTGCCTACAGAACTACCTCTTACTAGCCTCCTTCGTAGTACACGTCAGCTGCCGTAGTCACCTGCAGCCATTTGCAGTTTAGTACCATTTGTATGTTTCATTAGCGCATTATTTCTTCTCTGTCTTCCAGATGCTAAAAAGGCTGGACCGAACACTAATGCCTTCGGTAACCAATTCAACAAGTTCCTCAYGCTCAATAGACTATTGTTTGTAATATCACAGCCTTTGCTCACAATCTGTCAGCCTAATTTCAACCCACATAGCAATGTCATTAAACAAGATGGCAGTTTTGGTACAAAGAAGCCTAGAACKGTAAGAACAAAACATTTCCTCGCTTTAAGAGATGCTTTGTAGAAAATCGATGATGCCACTGAAAAACACTTTTTGGTGTCCAAGAAAGGATATAAACTTCCCAACATTAATCTCATAAACAAAGTTAACAATTTTACATACTGCCTTCATGCTGCTGTAATCATGGGAAATAGATTTATTCTAATGAGTGAGAATTATATTCCAGTACCACAGGTAACACAGTGAAATGCATTAGAAACTATGAAACAGGAATTAAAACATTGATTACGCTATTCCATTTATCCATTAAACCATTTTAATATTTTAACAGTGAAAATAAATATTTTGTTCTTAAGTGCAAACAACTTCTAAACTGCTTTTATTTTTTTAGTAGCTCTATAAGGTTCCTTAAAATTTCTCTTTTCTTTTTTTTGTTAAATGTATAGCAAGAGAGAAAACTGTTTAATGAATGGTTAGACAGTAAGTTCCTCCTATGTCACAGGAATCTCTAAGCAATTACGCAATACAAATGCTCTGCTTTGCAGTACCTGAGGTGGACAGTTCCTGTGCTGAAATGATGATAAATATAAGAGAAAGCTAGACAGCACAATTTTGTGTAAYGTACCTACCAATAGTTTTCAGTCTYGATACAACTACTGTAAGACCCTTCCCGTGCACAGTTTTTATTCTGTGTACATTGCTAGTCTGGCAATTTGTGATATCAGTAAGAGAGTCTGTTCATAACCATATTGGTTAAGTACGTTCTTTTAAAATCAAAGAAAAAAGTCTCACGCTACTAAAACATCAGCTTTGCTTTACTTTACTTTGGGTTCATGCCTGCTTGAAATCATCACCACTCCATTCAATAAATACAGAAGTTGTATCTATGGGGTTATACAATATTTTTTAAAGCATCATCACTCCATAATTTATGATTAGCATTATATTTGGGGGTTAACATTATAAAACATAAGATATTAATAATGTTATTTAAGGTACATGTAAAATTAATGAACTGATTGAGTAATGTGATCTGCAAGGGAAAAAAGCCCAACAACATTCTGACCAGTAAGATCTGAACTTATTGGCATTCTAAGACATTTCTTGTTTAATTTTTTTTTTCTTTTTACAGTTTGGGTGCATGTCTGGTTGTCAAATGGCTTTCTGACTCTATCTTAAAAGTAAAATAAGCAATTTATTAGAGTAGCCAGCACTTTACAAAACATTATGGATTTTTTTCTCCTATGCACTCTGAAATTAGTTGCRGAGTTGTTTTCTATTATTATTTTACTTTACAGAAATACCAGCACAGATCTTTTTAAACTGATGGGAAGATGTGAACAAATCAAATTCCCAAATGTCTATAAACTGACTTTCACTTAGCCTTGGGGTTTGTTTTTAAGACATGCTCAATTTTCAGTCACAGTTCTGTTCAATACTCTTAGCATACTGAGAAGAGACATACTTTTCTTTAATCATTCAAGCTGAAATTCTTAATTATATTTGCTTAAATTGCTTTACAGAGTAATGTTTAGTGCAATACTCTCAAAATGTGAATAGTGGAAGGGGTCAATAGCATGTTTCAAGTTTCTTTAAAAGTCAGAAAAAAGCCCAATGTTACTATTTTATTAATCACACAACATACACTTAGTCCTCATAAAATATTAACGTATATTGCTTCCTACATCAATAAAAAGTGTACTTTACACAAAGAAAGAAAACCTGCTTAGGAAAATGCTAGCTAAACTTACTAAGCATTCCAACAATTATCATAAAAATGCTAGAAAAGAAAATACAGATATGTTAAGCAATCCTAAAATCTTCTTAAACCACACATTGTGCTTTCCTACAGAGAATTTTAAGATGAAAAATAGACCTTGAGGGTCTTAGACAAGCCTGAGGCAATATAAAGAAAAAGGTCAAACACTCTGCTAAAAAGGACCGTTATCTTCAGAACAACAACTTATCAGCCAGCTTGCAGCCCTGCTTATTTACAGTTATTGGTCCCAGAGGAAGTGCACTTCAGCGCAGGGCGCGATTACTTTGTAATGAGTTTGCCAGAAATGGTAAAGGAAACTAATTTGTAACAATGTGCTGTTCCCTGCACATGAACTTTCTCAGACACTTTTTTTGTCCAGCAATGAATAACTAACTTCAGCCTCCCTAATAAGCAGTGAAAACAGAAGTGCACTAAAAACGACTGAGTCGCAAGCATGAATGTGCTGAAATATCAGTGATTATCCCTCTCAGCTGTCCATTACAGTACTCATGATGACCACCAATTCCCCTGTGGTGGATATATAGAATGCAGGTTTCAGGGGGTGGATTTGCACATGAAAATTAACACCATTTGGAAGAAAATAGCCTGCACCTGTCACAGATTAGCAACAAAAGGTCAAATGCCTCCTTTTACACCTAGAGCACTTGCATATTGTATGCCTTGCTTATAGGAGGCTAATTCTGGTTTCTTAATTCAGAAAAGTGAGCACCATGGTGAACTGAGGAGAAAAAAGAATTAAATCTGGGCTAAAAGCTATCAATAAATCTATTGATCAAGATACATATGAATGGAAGTAGCTGAAGCAATCTCTGTCCCTAAAAGAGGTAGTTTTTCAAAAGAGAATTACACAAAGTGCTCTTCTGTTTTTGTCAATAAGCTGCCAGGTTTTGAAATACTATTTTTCATCCACACAATAAAAATCTTGACAAGTAAGCAATAGAAAATCACTAATACACTTGCAGCTGCATTTCAATCTATACAAATTCTTTAAACAAAAACAACCAAGGAACAGATTGGAATATACATCATTTTCACCAGTTGAAATTGGGATCAAGTCCAAGATAGCCAAACAGTATTAATCTATATTTTCATGCAACTCTATATTACACAAAATAAGGTGAAATGTAGAATATGGAATACCCCTCAATGGAATTCATCCTTAAAGATCACAAAACACATTGAGATGATAATGCAAAGAAATTTTATTGCTACATTCTAAACGGAACAGGAACTACAGGGACCAAGATCTGTAAAAACTTCTCTTGAGTGAAAGATTACATATCTTATGAAAGGAGTGCATCTAAGAATATCAGTTGTAAATTCCCAGTGGCTTTATGGCCTTTGTCTGTGAAAAGAATTTATAAAAAATAGTTTGGTGAGAAGTCCTAAACAACTTCTAAATAGCATTTGATTTTTAAATGGGAAAAAAATCTAATGAAATAGTGATGATCTCTAAAAACCTGTGACTGTTTTTGCATCATCTCCTGGACTCCTGCCCAAAGCATATGTCAAATCAAGATTCCTGAATCTGCAAAGCACATTATTTGAATAAAAAGACAATACCGTAAAAAACAATATGCAACACCTTGTAAATTAAAGTGTACTTTATTACAATTGCACATATTAAGCTCTGCAATACAAAGTAATATCTACACTGCTACAGTTAACGTTTTGGGAAAAAAACTTAATACTCTTCAACAATATAGTATTCTTTTAAGAACCTGATGTTTCACTTAAAACAATAGCAATGCTTATGACTCAGCTTTCAGTCAAAATCCAAATTACCTTTGAGAAATGTTCAAGACTATCAAATAGGCAAGGCATTTCAAAAGTACATGGCTTGAGAAGCTGGATGCTTCAGACTTGTATTTGTGGTCTCTTTTCTATCCTCCCTCAATTAAGCAAGTTGAAATTGCTGTATTTCCATTATGTTTTAAGTTTTTATCAATAGTGACATCCAAAGGACAGTAAATCAGTAGCTTTTGTAAAAAAGATTGTAGGGGAACAATGACTATCTTAGCTCTTAGCAGCAATTGGTAAAAGGCCAGCTCTCATCACTGGAAATGGTAAACCGAGATGTACATATTAATGCATAACTTATAGAGGCTGAGCAATTTTGCTTGAGCTTTTATTGTAATTAGACAATGTGATAAAATCTAACTGTGACTGACAGCACATGAAAATGCTAGCTTTTACATTTTTCTTGTTTATCTAAGAATATAGCATTGAAATAAATTGTACTGATCTTTTGAGTATATAAAAGGTATGGGTGTCCATTTACTTGTTTGTTTCACTACCAAATGATTCAGCAACAATATAGAGAACAGGGAATCCAAAACTTATAAATGTTCTTATCCTTTCCAACTGTGCTATTACTTTTGGTGTAACAATATTGATTTTAATGGTGTAGCTCCTAATTCATAACAATGAGAGCACAATCTGATTTCCCACACCTTTTCAGGATCACAGTCTGAGTTCCACTCTTTCCAATATTTTTCCTCACAAGTCATGTAAGTAAGGTGCACTAGACCCATTTCCTAAGGGCACTCTGCCCATAGTATCTGGGATCACAGTTACTGTTTCTCAGTGGTCCCAAACAAGTGTAATGAATAAATCTATAATTCCTTTGCACTGAGTTAAATTGCAGAAATATTAATGAACAGTGTGGCCTAGATTAAAACACCCACAGGAGTTTTATAAATTAAAACTTTTACCTGAATTAGAGTAGGAGGCAAATTTATCACCCACAGCAGCTAATCTGAATCATTAGATTAGAAGAAAGTTGTGGGACTAGCCTCTGAATGAAGCGAAAAATGTACAAGGCCATTTTTAAGCAAGCCAAAGAATTGTCTTCCACACAGAAAATTAAGGGAATTGGAAACCTTTAGCAAAGAAGGACTGATTGAAAAAGGAAAGAGGCATAAACCAGCTTAAATTTATTAGTTGAATATAAAAGACAAGAAAGTTGGGGGGGGATGATGCTGTGATTTATTTTCTTTTACTAAAAACAATTACAAAAAGATTCTCATATTTTAGTAGTCTGGACAGTGCCACCGATGGATAATTTTAGGATGAGTTCTTCCTTTCAGAAAAAAATACTTTTCTTGGTCACTGGTGTTTGAGTGACGTCTGGGCGAGGGGGAAGGAGGAATACAGGGATTAAAATTTATTGAGCAGTATTTTTGAGGCTCCTCCTACAATGAGGATACTATTACAGATTTCACAATATAAATAATTTTAAAGTTCTAGCATGTGTTAATCCCAAAGGCCACCTACTTACATCACTTGCAACTTTCCTTTAAAGATAATCTAGAAGAGTAAACAATACCATTTAGAAAGATAACACAAGCAACTAGGAGAACTGGAATATTTTCTGTCTTTTTATGTTCATTAAAAGGAGCAGTCTTAATGGTGATCCCAGTTTAGAGCACAATGAAAAACAGCAACAAGTAATCTTAAAGAGTTAGTGATCATCATTGCTCAAAAACCACCATGAGCAAACCAGCACAATATACAAGCAACAGATAGCCCAATGTACTACAAATATCATTGTGTAAACAGCAGGCTTACACATCTATAAAGAAATATATAATAAAATCTTGCTGAAGGAATTCAATAGTTTTGATCAAATGAGATTGATATTTAATCACTTGCAGCCAAAGAGCCTCATTTCAAAATTGCCCTTATCAATAAATACTGATGCTTTTGGTTAAAGGACCTAAAAACCTGGAGCTGTCAGAATAAAATGTCAGTGTTCACTGTGTAGGGAAATTGTAAAGGATGGATAAAATGGAGTCAGTCTCTTGATTCCTTCTCCCACATCTGTGAGATTCTTATGAATTACAAAAATATCAGTAGAGCCCAAGACTGCAGGACAAATTCTCCAAAGTCGGTCACAAAATCATGTAAATACAGAAACTGGCAGCAGTAAAGTAGCAATACACCAACTTAGTAAGGAGTGTCAAAAATGCTTAAAAATCAGAGGCCCACACCCTAAGATGGCCATTGCACACCCACTACACCAAAACCACCAAATCCCCAGAAAAACAGTAGACTACTGATTTCTCTGCTCCCTCTTTATCAATTCCCCAAAGGCCTCCAATGACAGATGGGCAATTATTTATCCATGGCAGTGAACCTTTGTTAAAGGAAAATCAGAATACAAAGAGGTTTTGCATTAGTGTCACTAAACTCAGCTTTCTTTAACAAAGTATACGCTATCAAAATGGGTATCTCACGACTGTGTATGTATCACGTCTTTCAAAGCGAAGCTTTTAAAGGAAAAGCATTTGGGGAAATTTCTGTTTAGAAGTCACTTAGCATATAATGGGTGCTATCCTAAATAAATAATTAATAAGCTAATAAATAAATTATAACAACGTCTGCAGCCTTAACCACGGAAGCAACCACCAAGGCGGATCAGGGAATATGAACTACTGTACCACAGTGGGATGTACCATTATTGGTGTGTAGCAGGGAGAAGCGTTATCTCCAAACACCTACTTTGCTAGGGCCTGATGCTCAACGTACAGCACCGAAATCTGTTGCTACGTATAGCCTCTAATGTAAAACATTCTCATATTTACCTGCTGCCCAGACACCACAGGTGCGCAAGCAACACATTCCAAATGGCTAAAAATGTTAAAAGCTGCATATTCTTCATTCTTAAGTGCATCACAGTAGCCCTACTTATGTAATGTTTCCTACTCAATATAGTCATCATTTTGCAAAGACCCTAAGAATTCTTGTAACACAAAAGGCAAAACAGTTCTTTCATCCTACAAGTGAGGATATTCCAGTTGATTTATTACTGTACGGTAATGCTGTAATTCTGCATTTGGCCTAGTTTGGTGCCTGATACACAGAATCACCATTTTTCCAGGCGAATCCTCCCATAGTATAACTACAAACTGCCACTTGAGAAAAATTAATTGATGGAAACCTCAATCAGTCTGGAGACCTATAGTTAAATTATATTCTCAAGGACCTCTCCAAAGTCACCAGAGCTGTAAATAAATTTGCTTTTTTTTATTAAAAGGAAAAAGAAGAGTATTAATGGAAAGGCTCCAGGTATTGTCTTATAAAAGAATCTTGCGTTTTGAGATGGATCCTGAATAATAACATCTTTAACTAATAAATTACTGATTTTATAGCTAAAACTTTCCTTCTGTATTTTATACAAAAATTTCCTTGAACAATGGTACTGTAAGGATAGACTTTCAGCACAAATACTGGATCTGAATAACATCTGTCCTATATACAGCTTTTGCAGAAGAAACAGTCTTATTTTAGTTTATTATGAATTTGGTTCTCTATGCCATTATCAATCTAGTCAAAAAACAGTTTGGGGGCTAGAAATGTTATTCTCATTCAATACATTAATCCCATTATTTCATTGCCTAGAAGTGAAATCTTATAATATAATCTCCATGATAAAATTTACAGATAGAGTTTCATGCAGCATAGGTACATTTTTAGCCATTTCATCAGATTAGACTGATACACAACTTCACCTACTCCTCTGCTGTAGTTCCTAGTCTGACGTGCTTTTGTAGAACAAGGTGATTTCCATACTTTTCTCTTTATTATACAGCATTTTGATCCTTCTATAGGTAAAGGAACTTGTTCCTGTATTTTCATTTATATAATTTTCTGACTCCTGTGCCTTGCTATTTTCCTCTCCTCCAGTCACCAGGCTGTTCTGGAAGCCCTCCTTGACTTCCAGTCTTACCAATAATTATAAAATGCCTATACTGTTTATATCCTAGCTTTACTCCAATGTACTGTATATATTTATGTAGCACCAAGGAACTACATTGCGTTGTTTGTTTTTATAATACTGATAGAATTCATAGCAGGCCTTCTTAACTGTATCCACATGGATGTAACAGAAAACTGCTTACCCTCATTTATCTTTGTTCAGTTAAAGCTTAAATTAGACCTTAAAAAACTATCATCTAGTTCATGTTATTTTTTCAATCAGAAGTGATAATTTAAATATTGACATTTTAGATGGCACCAACATGTTTTTGTCTTCTGCTATGGTTAGAATATTTTATTATATCTGAATGTCTGTCTTAATTTTGTTGGGTTTTTTTTCATTTTGCCAAATCCAGAAGCGTTTCCTTTTATTTCAAAGTATTTCTATGTTTGTAGTAAATTAAACATTAATCTTTCTCTGCAAATGTCAAGTGATATTTAAATGTTTTTCTGGCAGATAAATGATTATTAATATTAATGCAATAAAATCACAGCTCTTTGTCCTTTCTTTGATATTTAAGAAAAAATTAAGAATGTCAAAACAGTTCCACAAAAAGAGAATTCATTGGTCTACCATCCACTCTTCATTCGCCTGAGAGGTAAAAAATTACTGATCTTGTGAGACAATGTGTTTATAGAATCAGAAAGGGTTGCAAATGAATTACTCTATCAGTGGTAGAGTGTGTATCACTTCAATGTGAAAATGCCTTGTTAAAGTTCATTTTAATTTAAAGCCCCCTTTTTGTCATTCAAAAAGCTTTAGCACAATGAAAGAGTCTTTGTCACTTTCATAATTAGCCCCTCTTGCACTAAATGAGAATAAAATCTGATCAGAAGTCCATACAGGCAAGGTCATAAATCAAACAGAAAAGCTCCACGAACAGTCCTGTAAGATGTCCAAAGGCACACACAGCTTGGAATTAAAGCACTGTAGTCAGGATCCACTCCCAGAAACACAGCACAAAAAAGCCTCAATAATATCTGTTTGACAGGCTAAATTTATCTCCATATTCTGTAGCCCCTATAAACACATTTTGCTGTTTAGATACAAAAGCAATTTCAGCACCAAGGACAATTCAGAAAAGCAAACAGCTGTTAAAGTACTACTATTACCGTTTGCCAACCAAAGTCAAATTAATTTAACTTAATGCTCTCACTTCAAACTGTGGCAGTTTAAAAAAAAAAAAAAAAAAAAAAAAAAAAAAAGATAATTGTAATAAAGCAGGAACAAAAATTGTATTAACAGACAAAACTCCTTAGGAAACCAAGTTTAATTTTATATACATAAGTGAATATGCAGCACAGCTCAAACATAAACTGGATTTTATTCCACTTATTTTCATTTTCAGATGAAAGTAAAAAGATATTTTGAAAGATGTAATAAAATTCTCAACCTTGGACAGTTATGGCGAGAGTGACAGCACATCACTCTCTCTACTCAGAGATCATCAGAATACCAACAGGAATCCAAGCCATCAACATATTATTTTACTCCCCATGTTAACACAAAGTGAGGATTTCATCAGCAAATGATGCCTAAAACATGGGGAGAGTGGAGGGCAAGGAGAGGGCAAGGTAGGAAGTCGAGGGGAAGACTGTTATAAAGAGGCAGTCGGCAATGAAAATATGTATTCTAGAACAAATGTACTTTTTACAATTCGATGTATTATGTTAACATTAAATGCTAGTTTTAAATATTAATGAGATGAGAGTTATTTGTAAAATAGCTACATCCATACAAACAGGAATTTTCATGAAAACACACATTTATATCCATAAAGTATACATATATTGTAGACATTTGGATATATTTCTACCTTCAAATACATTGCTATGAACATCAAAAATGTGCAACTTTCCTTTATGAGCTTTTGTTTTCTAATAATATTTTCTCTGCAGAACCAAGCTGTTAAAGTCATGTCTCTAGCATGTAAACACCAAACTACTTTCAAAGTAATGGCTTGGTTGGAGGGCGTGGGTGGTTACATGTCTGTCATATGTTCCCAAAATTTCAGGTTACATTAATTATATAACGATCATAAGTAATTCGCTTCCACATATTTAGGAGACATATGAACATTGGTCTGCTAAGCAACAGATTGAAAAGCATTAGTGTGGCAAAAAGAGAGTAATGCATTTTCTCCATCCTCACACAGTCTCACACTTTAGTTCACTAACAGTAAACTTCTCAAGTTGGTTAAAAGGTAGTGAGGACACAGGTGAGTGTTCTCTTGGATACAGCCACCTGTGCTTGAGTCACAAAAGAAATGTAATTTGCCTTGTCTATCATCAGACATACAGGTATCTAAAAAGTGCAAATTGCAAACTACTGTACAAGCAAACCAAGCCTGGGAACTGTGACGAGGGCACGCAGGTGATTAAAGAAAGAAAATGGATTTAAGATGGATGGGATGAGAATCTGAGTCAGACATATTATTGAAATTGAACTGCCTAGATCTTTTTCTTATAAGTGAGTACTCCAAAAAGCCAATAAAGCTTTTAAACAAAAAGCAGAGGTTTCTACTACATAATAAACTAGGTTAATTGGCTTTTAAATAAAGAAAACTCAAAATGACTACGTAAGAAGGAATAAAAATCAAAACAGATCTCCCCTGCCCACTGTGCCCTTCCAAGCAGATCCTGTTCCCACAATTGCCTTTAGTTTCCTACTCCGTGAACTTGCTAGAATTGCAATCCATTCTGGGTAGCCTCCGCTGGATCCCCAGGAATATACTGTCACCTCTATGGCCAACCCTGTATCTGTTCCTTGTAATTCTCAACAGTTTCGCAGTCTCCAGGTGCTCCATCTCCCTGCTTGCTGCACCCTCACCCTCACGCTCCTGCCCATGCCACTTTGCTCTGAACGTATCTCACTTCTGAGCAGGCTCAGCAGCTCTCAATGGAGGGCGAAATCTCCCCTCCCTCTAGATGGTCCCACCTTGCTCTGTCATTCCCCTTTTGACAGGGCACAAATGAAACAAATAACATCTCTTTCAAGGGGTTTAAACAGAAAACTTCAACTTCGTCAAATCAACATTGTAAAAGACACCTCCAAACTCCTTCTCTGATTCTCCCTAGCATCTCCTGATTCTCACATACTATGTATCCACGTGGGGACAATTCAAGTGCTACAATAAATCAAATAACTCATAATACCAGGTAGATCCTTCTCAGCATGCCTTTAGTATTGAGCTCCTTCACACCTCCTCATGAAAGGGAGAGAGGATACCAAAGGAGAGCCTTTGTAACCAAGGATTTCAGATCTTCCCTTGTCCCCCACGCCCACAAAATCTCATACCTTCTCTTTTACTTTTGCTGTTACTTTTCACCTTTATCTTCAACACACAAAACCCAGAGGAAACTATGGCTTTACAAGTCCTATGAAATATTATTTTAAGTCCCATTTCCTCTTAACCAAATGCTGCCGCTACAGTGGAAAAAAACCCAGCACTTCTGCCAACTGAGTGTTAATACAACCAATGCCTTTCTGACTGCCAAAACTGGGAATTACTACAACTGAAACATCCTGAAGAAACAGCTATATTAGCAGGCAATTAATGGGAGCCAGAGAACCCAGAGGGGAGTGGAAGGGTATAAGACATGGAGACAGGAGGACAAGTAAGCTCCTTCTAGCTAGGCTAATAGGAAACCCAGAGCTTCTGGAAGAGGAAGTGTGGCCKTACAATTCATAGGCATGTTCTCAGCTTCTCTTTCTGAGTCTTTCCATCGAACTGCAGGTCTGACCTCCATCCATCTGCTAAGAAAGACAGGTAGCACTTGGTCTTACAGATATCAGTTTGGATAATAACTGATATTAACTCCTAAGGAGGAGGCACGTAATCTTAACCCTTCAGGAGGTCTTCGGCTGAGATGCCTTGATCTGTGTAATGTTTATTCTGCATTAAGAAAGAAATTGTAACACAAGAGTGGACCAATTATTCTCATATTACTCATGTCTATATATAGGCTGAAGTGCAGGATATATCAGAGGCATATTTGAGTCAATAAGCTATTTGCAAAACCTTGGATGGTGAGTTAAGTGGGAGGTCTGGGCTATATAAAGGCACGGTCTGCAGAGATGCTCCTATATTAACAAAGTCACATCACATACTGACTTTTTCTGCTCTTCTAGTAATTCTTTGATATCCAGAAGTTTCTAGCCTACCAAGATGCCAGTTAAGCTCCATTTAGGAKTCTAATTAAGTGGATTAAAATTAGATTTTTTTTTAATTTGACTGTATCTCCAAATTTATTCTCACTGGGTCTGTGTTTAGTAGGACCATATTTTTCCAAAAAGAAAGAAAAAAAAATAAAAAAATAAATATGTAGATTTTCAAAACAGACAAAATCCTCTAACAAGTTATTTCACAAAACCAGAAAACAAATCAGTATTTTTAAAGTAATTAGTATTTAAATCACGATACAGTGATTGTTCAGCTGTATTACTGTTTCTGGTGGACATGAAGTGACCTTGCTCAATTATATAGTTCAAATGTTGCTTTTGAGTCTTCAAAAGCAGTGACACACATTTAGCAGTACTATTTCTATTCAAAATTAGTCTTTCTGGATTTCTGAAGAGAGGTCCCACTTTACCTCTATTTCTGTAAGAACCTGAAGAGGTATCCCACCTTTTCAATTAAAAAAAAGAACAAAASCCACTACTTTTGTTATATACTGTATTGTACTTTTAATAGTACACCCTGTCAGTGAATCCATAGCAAGTCATTTTATACCAAAATCTAATCTTAAAAATAATTCTTTGTTCTCATATAAGAAGCTGCTGGGGTATTAATATGAGTCCTTTAGCACATACAGCATATTAACTATGAGATAAAAGGGTTAATTAAAATTACTTCTTTAAATACATCCTAGGTTAATTTCAATTTTGAGTTTGAATCTATATGCATTCACTTTACAACACATTCATTATGACATACAAGATCTTTTTCTCTATTAAATGCATTAGAAAGATTTATTASATTATGAAACATTGTGCAAGCAGTTGCATAACAAAACAATTATCACCCTAAGAAGTAAGTAATTATTCTTAATTCCTAATTTTAATAATATTCTAGCTCTTTCACTTTTATAACAYGTACTTCTTTTATTTATTTACTTAGAAATAAAAATGTGGATATTTAATGTATTAGTAGTACAATTTTTAAATGTTAATATCAATAGTGAAAAACTTTTAAATAAAAGATATATTAACATACGTCACTAGCTTTAACCAAATAGACATGTTTTTTCAAAAGCCAGTCTTCAAAAGCAGGATCTTGTAAAGTCTTTGTCTTCATTTTCATGTTATTACCATACTGACATGAAAACATTACCTCTGTGACTGGAAGATGACTTTCTGTCATACTACTGATGTGCAAGGAAGTCAGCAACAGAAGGACTTTTTGTTTTGAACATCCCAGACTCACAAGAAAAATGGCAGTCCCACTGTCCACTCTAAGGATGGAAATAGCTTATAATTTAGGAATTACAATTAAAATTAAAAAGACTACTAATTTTGAACAGATGCGCAGCTTCCTATAGTTCACTAGGATGGCAGGAGTGTTGTAAATATCAATTTATAAACAAAAATGTTTCTTTTACAAATMAGAATATAATAGGAGGCCTGAGGAAACCTGAAGGATTATCAGGCAGATTTTGATTTTTTAAAAAAAATAATTTTTTGTAAYCAGCAAATTGATTTTGTTAAGTGCATACAAAACTTCACTTGCAAAAAACAATTCTATACACGCTGAGGGATTTTGCCCCTGCAGAACCAGGGATYACCCAGTCACATAGATAGTATCTTTCTTTTTTCCCCTTTCTCTCTTATTTTTGCACTTGCTTGCTGTTATCTTACTGCTGATAAGGCCTAGAACCCAACCTGAAACAGCAGCAGACCTTAGCCTGAACACACTCCCTTAAAATTGTGTGGTTCAAGGCAGCACCACCTGTGTGTATCATCCTGCAGAAGAATTACACTGGCTAGTACTCTCCTAAGGAACTGAGTCTCCACATTCCTCTGCAAAGCGTTTGACACRATCCTCAAACCTATTAGGACATTTTTATGCCATCATCTGGCAAACAATAATAAAAATGGAGAAATGATTGGCTAATAATTTTTTTTGGCTCTATTACTGCAAGACCAGATTATTTTACAGGACTAAAACATGTTAATTGAAAATACTAATAATAAATAAGTTTATTTTATTTGGTTAGATTTTCTTGGACTTGAAATATTTCTGCAAGATTTGAAATAATTCATAAACTATATCTTTCAAATGTAGTATCTACAGTAAAATCACACTGGGTTGCATTAATCAGCCTATACTTTTTCCACATTTCCACATTTTCTCCACATTTTCTAATTCATACACTTCGGAGTTTTATTTTGCCAAAATATACTAGCCTATATTTGCTATCAATATGAAACCATAGATAATAAAGACTAAATCACAATTATCGAATTATAGTAATACAACTTTCTGATTTCAGTATTCTTTCTTTCTCATATGAATCAATAATTTAACATATGTCTTCCAGTTATTATTATCAGTTAACAAAGCTTGTTATAGTACTCTCAAAGCACACAATATTGCTTATCTCATCATCTAGGTTAAATCAGCCAAAACTGAATAGGTTGCAAAAGATAATGCTTGTTCTTCCCACTCTTTCTTCACTCAGCTGGTTCATTCTTCATTAGTCTGAGTCAGTGGAGATAACCTAACACAATTTTTCCAACAGTATTTAAGTTTTCCTGTRCTGCTGAGATAATATCAGTTATTGTTACGTTATACCTGAAATAATATCTATTATTCCTAATATCTGTTGAAGCATGGCAGACTCTAAAATAAGATCCCTACAAAGGAAAGTCCGTCTTATCCACTGTGATTCAGGATGACACATACTTTGTTCAATTTTAAAGGGTAATCAAAGGTGTGGGCTTAAATCCAATTAGTGTACTTCAAAGAAGATAATATCAAAATGCTTCAAATAGTGATTCTACTGTCTAGCACTGAGGCTCTTAACTTCTGTAAGCCTCAGCTTTCTGAACTATAAAATGAAAACAAAAGCACCTTGTAAAGCACACGGTGATGTCCTGCAGTAAGAGATTATAAGCATAAGCTATTATTAACTAGGCTAATATTCTAAAAATAAAATTAAAGGTCTTGGAAGTCATGTATTCACATCCTAAGAAGTATCTAGATGTTATAATGATTGTTACACTACAGACATATTGGACAGACACTTTTAATTGAACTTGATTGTAATCACTCAGAATATTCTTATTTTCATGCCATCTAATCAGTTATCTTTCTTCTAGCATTCACTCTTACTGACCTCTGGCCCACTGAATAACAGAACATTTTCCCAATTGCCACAAGACTTTTAATTCATAGAAAGTTTCACAAGCTTATGATTTCACCCAAAGCCAACAGAAATCATAGTTTTGCAGAAATTTTTCCACTGATTTCTACCCTGGACCAGCCACTGAAGATTTGGCATCTGTCAACATAGATCCCCTGTCCTTGAGAAAAGATTTAAAGTGCACAGTTGAAGTTGAAGTTTTTGGTAAGAATTGTTTCCTGTCCAAAAGAACATGCAGACTGATTAAGGACAAATAATCACCACACATCAGGACAACAGTTCCAGATCCCAGTTCCTTTAAATAAATAAAAGTTTTAAAAAATTTTTAAAAATAAAAAAAAAGAGAAATAAGTTTGGAAAGACAGTTTTAAGAAAATCTTTCAAGGAAGAATAGTAGGGATATTTGCAGAGGAAATCACATGAAAATGGGAAACCATGACTGAAATAAAAGGGACAAAAATGTTTACTGATGAAAATGCAAATGCAAATATGAGGGAAGGAAATAAATGGATCACTAAATCCAAAAGGATAAAGAAGAGCACACAGATGGGAATAACGAAAAACAAAACAGATGCTAATGGAAGGCCGATAACATAGAGTCCTAGAGATGAGGATAACAGGGTTTAACTTGATATAGCATTCAATGTACAGGCTCAAGAAGTGGGGCTCAACATTCTCTCAACACACAAAAGAAGATATTTTGGCAATAACATTTACAAAAATGCAGAGAGGAAAGAGAAATAACAGGCAGGATAACATTGTGATAATCAAGGAAGAGGATGACAAGTGTTTGGGATAAGTGAGAATGGATCTGAAGCTACTTGAGAATGGATCTGAAGCTACTGAAACAGAAGAACCAGAGGAAATACATGCAGTAATAACCAAAAGTCAAGTTTCAACTTGCTATCATCTTTTATTTTTCAGATGAAAGCATAAATTAATTATAACATTGCTGTTCCATTCCTTGTCTTAACTTTACTGTTTAGTAAGCAGTACATCTACAATGCATTTCAGAGGAATAAGTGCATCATCATACGTCACCTTACCCAGCTCAGACACAAATTAGCTAGCTCTGGCATTCTGGCAGCAATGTATCCGTAACAGCACAAAACTCAGAGTGAATTAACCATCTCAGTATTTATCCAGTCTCAAGACGTTTTGGGCTGTGCTAACATTGCTATGCAATCCAATTTGACTGTACCTACACAAGTGGCAGTCAGCTCAGTGCAGGTATATGTACATTTACCTGATCATTAGAGCATTGAAGATATTTCATCATACAACTTAACAGTAATATGAAAGATGTATGTAAAGCATTATATAAATGAAAACATAAGTACATAAAAACTGCAAATAATAAGAAAGACAAAAAAGGAACAGAAATGTCAAATAATTATTAGTCAATAATTTCAAAACTCTCTGTGAACATAATTTCTTAAGCTGACCACCAAAATGCTGAAAGGAAAAAAAAACCTAGATGTATTATTCCTTAGCTCTATTCCTTTTATATTGCATYCATGAAAAAGACTTAGAAGTTTTTTATATCAGAAATCTGACATTCATTTACAATCTTAGAAAAGGCTACTAAAAAAGAATTATTCATAATGTGGTACAGTAGCAACAATAAACATTCAAAAATAATTTTTTAAAACAGAATAAATCATACTTCTTATGAATAAAAAGTTATCTTACAGTTTCAGATGAGAGAAAAAGAGATGTGATTCTACCAGAAATTGTTAGAATATAATAATATCCCTTAATATATTATGGTAATTTAGCTTCACATTATGTTATTGTAGTAGATCCTGGAATTCCAGTAGCTGTCTAAAGAACACACATTGATAATACACGGTTTGTTCCTAGTTTGTTTTCAGAAATAMAAACACTAAATCAAAATTAGCACACTAAAGGCTGAACCTAGAAGGCAATTAGGTTACTAAACAGAATCAATAAATGCAGAATGAAGCTCTGCATGTATCCAAAATAATGTATGTTTCCCACTGAATAACTTGTATCCAAATTCCTGTTAGGCTGAGCAAAATATTCTAAAATATTTCCTCCTAAGATCAGATAGTATGAATCCAAGAATAAAATACTTTTAGTTTATGCAGAAACACCTCTTCTGAAGTATGTTTTTCAACCAGTATTCTTTCAAAAGTACAGGCCATTATGTATTTCAGAGTGTTTTGTCTCTTCTTGCATTACAGTGGCAGCTCAAACAAGCAAAGATCTTAATTTGGCTTGTTAACTTTGGAACAGCGGGCAATTGAGAATTTTAAAACAATTTAGAGAACAACAACAAGAACAGAATCTATCTGAAGTGTATTCTAATTTCAGGAAAAAAAAAAAATAAGATCATCTAGCCCACCCGCTCTGCTCAGAGCAGGGTCAGCAAAAGGAGGTTGCTTCGTACTGCGTCTACTCAGGTTTTGAATGCCTCCATGGATGGAGACTCCACAGCCTCTCTGGGCAGCCTGTTGCAGTGTTTCCAACTCATTAAAAAAAAAAAAAAAAAAAAAAAAAGTGATCATATAAAGGTATTCATTTATCCGGAGCTGAGAAGCAAGTAAAAGAAATATTGTTCTCCCAGTTAGTGCTGCCTAAGCCATGTACGGAGCAAATCAGCAGCACCACATGTTGCACGTCACACAGCAACAGAGGAACAGCAGCAACGCACTGCTCTGCAACACAGCCCGCGTCCCTCTGAGTGCAGGACCTGGCGCAGACGWTTCAAACGCATTTTCACGGCTTCAGTCCCTTTCTTTCTGTTCCCTTATTCTTTATAACATCACTACTTGATCAAATCTAGTAGACATAATACAAGATATGAAATTTCCTAAATTTCATTCATCATTTGGTTCATATGAAACTGATGCAAAGCACTCTTAACATTTCTCAGCCATTTTGCACTCATTTCACACAGCTGAAATTTACTACAAAAGGTGCTAGGCAGTCAAGAACCATGTCTTTTGTGCTGCTGCCTTCTGCAAAACAGGGATAATAT
Organism: Oceanodroma leucorhoa; assembly: GCA_030449065.1. Classification (NCBI taxonomy): domain Eukaryota; kingdom Metazoa; phylum Chordata; class Aves; order Procellariiformes; genus Oceanodroma; species Oceanodroma leucorhoa. Next base: position 602,264 of record JASVER010000010.1, on the reverse strand, counting down.
TACAGGTTATTGAACTAACTGAACAAAATACCAYTATTTAGTATAGCAGAATATTTCAACCTTCTCCCAGATGAAAATAAAGCCTTTCCAATACCTCTTAGCTCCAAAATATTTACTGTTCTGATGCCACTTTATCTTTTATTCTGAGCCCAGCCATTCCTTCTGACTGATAATCTATATATCACCATCTGCATAAGCAGAATAAAGAATACTTCTCAATTTCTTCTAGTTCTGAATGGCTCTGACTTAAAAAGACAGAGGTTAAGGTTATAAACAGGACGGGGAAGGCAGAGAACTACTCTGGGGAAATACCAAGGAGAAGCATCTCTAATAAAATAAACAATGCCAAAATTTTTCCATTGGAACTGCTCTTCACTGTATTTTCCCTGGGTTTAAGAACCCAGCAAGATGAAATTCTGGAAGGGTGGTTGGCAGCTCTTTTTAAGGCTCAAAATCAGATAAAAATCTAAGGTAAAGTTAAGGTCTGCACTGCACCCATCAGAAGAGATTGACCTGGACCTACCAATCACTGAAAACTAACACGATTCTCTATTTTAAGAAGCAATTATTCAAAGCAATTATTTCCGTAGTCAGTATCTACTTTATAGATTAACTATASATTTATTCAAATCCAAGGCTTTTATATGAGAAGAATTTTGCATCTCCTCATCAGTGACTTCCAATGCTGTTATAAAAATTTTTAGGTAAAGCACAAACTCAGCTGGATTTTTCTCTTCATACTTTCAACTGTCACAGGCCTCTATTGTGCCAGTATATATACATACCTCTATACATTCATGAGTGATTAACTGATATCACATTCATGTTCATATTAACATGTGCAGTTTGAAATAAACACAGCTGCATTTATGTCAATGATTTTATATTCAAATATATCTGATTATGCTGAAATAAACACAGCTGCATTTATTTCAATGATTGTACATTCAGATAAGGATATTTGTTCAGTGTAATGTAATGTTCCTTCACACTGGCAGGGACATTGCTATTCTTTCTTATATTTCCCTCTGTCATTTTTCCAGATGGAAAATTTTGAAGAGAGCCAGAAAAATGGAAACTGGAAAATTTATCTCACAAYCTAGTATATATGAAAATCCTTCTGCTTATTCTCAAAAATTACTTAAACATCTTTGTAYAAAGTAACTTTGCTGTTGATTTTTTTTAATTCCTTCTCTATCAAAGAACAAGCTTAGAAAAATCCCACCAAAACCTGAAAGTCTGATGGAAATGTAAGTACCAGGAATGTRTAGTGCAAAATCTTGAGAACGGATCTGCATCGGGTGTGTTTCTAGACAACTCTTGTTAATGTTAGCACAGCATCGTCAACCACTATCTTCCTAAGAAAATTCGTTTGAATGGAAAMAATAACTGTAAGATTTTCCTTCCTATTACCTGACGAAATTATAGTTTTGCATGATGTTAATTTTGGCTTGTAACTATAACCTGTAMTCTATTTTTAGAAAATAGTATAAGATTTTCATATGCACTAAAAGTGATTAACCATTTAACCAGATGTAGCTATCAGGTGAGATCAAGGTCTAGCCCAGTAACTGCCAGAAAGGGACCCCTAGAGAAGAGCATAGGAACACAGCAATCATTTGAAGATACCTCGCCAGAATAATTCCCCAATTTACAATGTACAGTTTAATAACCTCTGAGCCAGAGATGGTGTCAGTGTTTAGCAGTTCTCAAATGATTTTTCTTCCCTGGTCTTGTCAGTTGGGTTTTTTTTGCTTGAAAGCATGACACACGTAAACTTTTAGCATCCACAACATCCTGCAGGAAGAAGCTCCACAGCTTAATTAAACAATATGTGAGGAACCATTCTCCTTTGTTTGCTTTCAACACATTAACTGCTAGTTCCATTTGATGGCCCTTAATTTTGTACAAAGAGAACAGACAGGGAACCACTGTTTCGTATTCGTTGGCATTTTGACTAAGAATCATGATTTTACAGACCTCTAATATATTCTTCTTCAGTTGTCTCTGTTCCAGACTAAGGATTCCTAYTCTAGTTAGTTGTTCCTCATACAGAGTCTGTTGAAAATCTGCTCTGAACTTAACAATTACCTGATCTAACACATTTCTTTCATTTCCAGTTGCTTATTCCGGTCCCTCTCAGGTCAGTCAAACAGCAAATCAACACGTGTGCTTGTATACTAACTGAGGAGATGCAAACGTGTGGTAAGAGGCAGGAGGGAAAGGCTAGGTCTTGAAGAAGGTAGTATGGTAATCAGAAGATAAACTGACTGTGAACATTATAATCAGCACACCAACTACAATTAACATCCTAATTCTTTACTGATGCTATTATACTAATTCTTCTTGCATTGTCATTAGCTCCATAAGTCATTAATATCTATTTCCCACAAGTTAAGATACTTGACTAATGCCGTATTTGTTAGGTGGTATCACATCAACAGTAAGCACTGCCCCATTCATAAAAATGTCTTCCACACTATATTCTGTTTAGATATTTAAAAGGTTAATATTTAGTTCCATTTGCAATGCTGACCTAGCAAGAAAGAAATTAATTTGGCATTACAGCAGTAACATCAATTTCCCATGTAACTTTAGTAATGCATTTACTGGAAAGAGATTAATATCAATTCCATAAATCATTCACATGCTTTTTCCGGAGTTTGAGACATCTGAGTAATGTCATATATGTTAACTGATATCACTTTGTGCATGCTACATCCATTAACCTATGCCTAGGGTCATCATTAAAAAACAACCAAAAAAAAATCAATCTTTTGTTCTTAATTCTTTTGTGACTTCTAACTTGCAGTAGTCCAAAGGTATTGATACTCTGATAGAATAAGACTGCTTTGAACTGGGAACAGACATTTTCAGAAAAGGGAAACATTTGTAAAATTATCCCTACTGGTAGCAATGACCACTTAATATCTTTATGTGAAATATGGCATAAATTACTGTCAACAAATAAGGAAATAACTAAAATAAAGTGTTTAATTAATCAGCCACACCTCGATGCCACAAAAGTAGGCTGAAAACAGACATCATTACTGAAACAATATATCGACTTTCATTTCTTTTGTTTCTACACTGCATATGAGCATTCTCATAGAAGTGAAAGCCAAAAGAGTCTACCTGTCTTAGTGATTCTAGCTAAACAGGACATATCATAATACAGGAAATTTGGAATAACAACTAGTTTTTGCTCCAAAACACAGTTTAGTCTACTACTAAAAGTGGTTACACTGCAAGAAAGTAGCTTTAAACAGCTTTTTCACTTTTTATTTCTATTAATGTACTACTATTACATTTGCGTGTATTGCTTTATTCCTGTTCTAGGATATCATAGTAGTGCCACTGAAATCCAGGTGAAGAAGGGTATTTCTGTTCACCTAAATGTAAACACACACAGGATCAGCTTGTTTAACAATTTTGGAAGCATATTACAATTGTATATTAGATGGCCAAAACGCAACTGTTTGCTAGGGTGGATTTCAGTTTTTCTTTGAACATAATGCTAACAGTATCGTCTTCTGTATCATCTGAGTTTCCATTTTTAAGCTTTTTACAAACAAAAATGTCCATTTCAGAAAATGTTTTGCCACTCAAATTTTACAGTATTCTATTAATCACAAGTAAGATTAATCTCACCTAATTTTAGCTGTCTAAAGTTACATGTCAAGTCTTAGCAACTGGGACATGGGTACCCCCCAAAAGGGCAATTCATCCTATATTATCTTTGCTTTTGTTCAAAAGGTACCTTTCACGGTAAAGCTCAATGGCCTATTTCACGCCTGTAAGTGGTTACAATGAGATCAGCGGAATTACAATCACTTACTGCAATTTTGAGTGTTGTGCAAAGTGTTTTATAAGTACATTATCCTATTTTTGAAATATAGAAAGATATTTAAAACCTTAACAAAAATGATACGAGGGTACTTCTCAGTCACATGAGATCTCTTAATACATTGTAGATGTTAACTTTTTCCAACTGATTAATATCATTTGCAATCCATCAGCACTGAATTTTTTTATCAGGTTTCTAATACAAAATATTTGATAAACCTGCTGTAGGAAAAGACTAACTAATGTTTGTCAACCATTTTCACTGCAAGGTGGTGGTACATCAGTCAACATCATAATATGAGGTTTACAGTAATTGAGATTGAATCTAAAATTTTACAAAACTTTAATTACAACCTTTTGAACATAAATCACAATACACAAATTACCCAATCATAACATTTTTTCATAAAAAAATAAGAATTCATCCAAAGGATAGAAGATTTAATGACTCTTGGCGGAGTTCCACTTTTTGGTTGAAATGAGAATAAAAGCAGACGGCAGCTTCATTTCTAATTTCAAGAAACACAGTATTTTTTAACATTTAAACAGCATTATATTTGACTAACAAGCCAAAATATGTATTTTCAAAAACCTTACAAAACCCCCTGTATTTAACAGTATGAATGCTGAGATTTACGAACCTCTGTGAGCCAACACTGTTCCTTCAATCCTCAAAAATAATTATAAAAGTAGCAATTTGAGCCACAAGCAGCAGTAACTGTCGAGGTTGAGTTTTTAGGGTTTTGTTTCCTGTTCCATGTTCCATCACTATAACCATCCTCACAACATATCACAGTCTACCCCTAACTCCAGCTTCCTCCCATGTTCCTCTGGCATGCTACCAGGCAAGACAGAAGGCACTGTGGTTAATCCAGAAGTATGTGCAGGCCAGAGTGACTAACCAATACATCCGTGGTGACTGGCAAGCCAGATGATACCAAACAAAAGGAACAATATTTGAATTTCCCTTGCATTTTTCTTCAGTGAAGCCACAGCTGGCAGTGTCAACAGAAGTTTTTCATATGCCAGTTCTCTACATCAAGAGCTTGGGGAGGCAAAAGCTATAGCCATTTTGAGCCCACCTTGAAAGCACTCTGTGATGAAGCAACTTGTGAAGGCAACTTGTGGCTATACCCAGCAAGCAGTCTTTGCACAATGAGAAAAAAGGTGTGGATGCCTCTGTGGGCACTGGTGTATTCTGAGCTTAGAGGAACTTTGGTCCTGTCAAAGCACTACAAGCACTGCAGTGAAGATGGTTGCTGAGCGGACGGCATTTCCTACAGACTTTTTGAAGGTATACTTCTGTAGCGGTTGTAGAAATACAGCCCGAATGCATGACAGTGTGGGCCATGCTTTGTACCCTGCTAGAATAGGATGGACTCTAGACAGTCCAAGACGAGGTATTTTAAAGAGCAAGTTACCCATCTTGCCTGATGGCATCCTCTAGACTTCCATAAGGATCCAGTATGTTTGAGATTTCTCCTGATTTATATGAGATGAGTGTGCAAGGAACCTGAAGTCGAACYGCTTCAACACTCAGAGAATCTAGTCAATCACCAATGCTCTCACAGGAGAGCATAAACTCAAATCTGCAGATTTCAATCTTCACACAAAACCAAAGAAAAATATCCATGACCAAGAGCTTCTCACATTTCATGGTTCATTTCAGAGCTACAGGATAGATGCAATCTAATACAACTCATTGTGTTCTGGYCTATTCAGCCATGATTTTGGGCTTGGAAAAAAAGTGATGACACTGTCAGCTATGTTTCTTTTCTCTGAATCCTGACATAAATGATATTTTTGCAGCCTGCATAAGCTATGGTCAAATCCTTGAAGTTCCCATGCTTTGGGGTTATTGCCAAAATTCATCCTCCCTTTTGCAGAGCCAGAAGATTAGGCTGGCACTCTGCACAAAGGGCTGAACTGGCATCAGTGCCATAAAAACATTGGTCTCTTTTTAAGGATTGAGACATTTGCTTTACGTTTTCTTTGTCCACCTTGCAAAATACAAGTGAAAGTCTTCATGTGTATCATGTAAAGTTRATAAATTAAATCATTGTTACCTCATGCAGAAGCAAAGCTACTGCAATTGTGTAAGTTCCCAGAAAAAAAATGTTTTCCAGCACTGGAAGTATCATCTCCAAAAACATCYGGTACAGGAAAAAATTACTAAACAAATAAAAACAAACCCTAGCCACAACACAGAAGAGGCTGCTGACTAAATTGGTGCCATCAGAAATAACATGCACTAAGCCAACACAAGACAGTAGGGGCAGCTGGCTAAACTAAACTTTAAAGTAATTTAGATCCACACAAAATAAAATGTCTGAAACACCAATTTGCCTTGAGTATAAGATGCCAGATTCCYTGAAGAACATTTTGACATCAAAATCTGGGCCTGACTCAATTGGGAAGGACCTCATTGTATAACAAGAGTGAATAYATCCTTTTCCCCGAAGCATTATATTCTGCAAAATTCCCAGTTTTGCCAGAACAAATAGGATGAGAGGTGAACATTCGTACAGCACTGCATTGCTGCTAAACTGAAACTGTGTTAATAATTTAATGCATTAATGAATAATAGGCAAASGAATTACAACTGACCAAATGTATACATTTCAAATGTGACATTTATTTCCTTTAAATTGGTTCTATGCGTAGATAACTGTGCTTCCATTTTTCCCTGAAACTAACTCATGTTTCTTGTGAAAATTGACATTATCCAAAAGTTAYGTTGTGGTATGCAAGAAATCTGAATTTTCATCAGTTTCTTTTATGCTAATGGTAAATTAATGTAAAAAGTTTCTTTTGGCCATATATWTTCTGAAATATTAATAAAGATAACAAGGAAGATTCCATTTAGAACACTAGCTTGAACTACAGGAAACACAAATTCAAATTCGTGACATACTTGCAAGTTGATAATCCTCTCTCTCCTTCACTCCGCTGTCTGTTATGTATAAGATAAAGGTTTCAACAACCATTCTTCATTTTCAATAATTGTATTTTACAGCAATGAATCTTTCACTAGTATTAGAGTCATTAAGGGTAAGTTAAGTGCAAGCTACAAACTAGTTAGGTAGCTCTTCTTCTGAAAAGGATCTGGACAGTATAAGGGATCATAAATTTTACAGAAGTCAACAGTGCCATGTATTGTGAAAAAGACTGGACTGTCACATAGCAGAAGTAAATAGATTGCAAGGCATGTCATGTAATAAACTCTACGTAGTATTGGCACCAGCTTATCTGAGTATCATGTTCACCTTGGACCACTGCCTGTCAAAAAAGGCATGGAACAGCTGGTGAAATAAAGAATGATAGAAAATTTGGAAAATATGACCACTAAGGAGCTACTGAAAAAAATAGCAGTTATTTAACCTGAGGAGGGAGAGGCCAAGGAAAGATATGATAGCAGCTTTTCATTAAGTCAAAGAAGAAAGGAAAAATCTGCTTTCTGTGCTTATAGGACTGGACAAGAATTAATGCATTTTTGGTAGGAACATTTCATAGAATCATAGAATGGTTTGGGTTGGAAGGGACCTTAAAGATCATCTAGTTCCAACCCCCCCATCCAACCTGGCCTTGAGCACTTCCAGGGATGGGGCATCCACAACTCCTCTGGGCAACCTGTTCCAGTGCCTCACCACCCTCATAGTGAAGAATTTCTTCCTTATATCTAATCTAAATCTACCTTCTTTCAGTTTAAAGCCATTACCCCTTGTCCTATCTCTACATGCCCTTGTAAAAAGTCCCTCTCCAGCTTTCTTGTAGGCCCCCTTCAGGTACTGGAAGGTTACATAGAAAGAAAATGTTTCTTATATTGAGCAAATGGCAGCGTTAGAATGGATTGCTGCTTTCTCATCAAAACTTTCCGCACAGAAAGTCTCTGAAAAGGATAGATAAATATCTGTCAGGAATGGCAAAAATAGTGTATTTTGCCTCTCAACACAGAGCAGACTAAAAAGAATCCCAATACCCATTTCAATCCTCTTTTTTATGATTTTTTGAAAGCAAGGCACTTCAAAACAGAAAACTGGACATTGGTTTTCAGACTACATAAAAAACACCTCTCTCTCAACAATGAGACTTGCCAACGACTCGTCAACACTATTTAATACAATAACGATAGCCATTAAAAGATGAAAGCATATTAAATAGCATTTCTTCTGTGTTAATCTTTTTCCTGCTTTCTATAAGTTTAATACTCTTTCTCTATTCTGAAAGGTATTTACTTCCATTTCTGCAATATAAAATCATAGTCATTGAAAAATAGGTCTAGAAGGGCACCTTCAGTTCTATCAACCAGATCTTTCAAGAAAATACAGAATGCAGCCAAAGAGCAGAAAGGCACTTACGGAATCACATTTAACACAACTTCAATTTTGAAAGCAAATCATCAACAAATACTCCATGAGTACCACTATCCAGCCAGTTTTGCTCCATCCTAACACAGCTCCATTAAGACCAAGATCATTTGCAGTGAAAATGTTATATAAACCAATGTCAAAAGTTTTATTAAAGTTACATTAGATACAGGGTTATAATCACTGTATAACTTGTGGTTTTTAATTGCATTGTTTATTTTTAAAGATTTAACAAATTCTTACAAAACTTTAACTGTAAAGAACCTTTAATACCTCTTAAGCATGAGGGATCTTAGATTTCAATGACATACTCACGTTTAGTAACATTATCATCATAACAAACAAAGCACAAGGCTTAGAAAAAATCTATAAATTATATCCCAATAGCCTGTTTCCTTCAGGTATATTTAGGTCTATAAGATAACACTAACTTGGAATTATTATAAAATTAGGGTGACCTGTTTTCATAGAATCACAGCATCATAGAATGGTCTGGGTAGGAAGGGACCTTTAAAGATCCCCCCTGCCATGGGCAGGGACACCTTTCACTAGATCAGGTTGCTCAAAGCCCAGTCCAACTTGACCTTGAACACCTCCAATGATGGGGCATCCACAACTCCTCTGGGCAATCTGTGTCAGTGTCTCACCACACTCATTGTAAAAAATTTCTTCCTTATATCCAATCTAAATCTATCCTCTTTCAGTTTAAAACCATTGCTCCTTGTCCTGTCCCTACAGGCCCTGGCAAAGGGTCTTTTCCCTCTTTCGTATAAGCCCCCTTTATACACTGGAAGGCCGCAATAAGGTCTCCCCGGAACCTTCTCTTCTCCAGGCTGAACAACGCCAGTTCTCTCAGTCTTTCTTCACAGGAGAGGTGTTCCAGTCCTCTGACCATTTTTGTGGCCCTCCTCTGGACTCCTCTAGCAGGTCCATGTACTTGTTGTAGTGGGGACCCCAGAGCTGGATGCAGTACTCCAGGGGGATCAGTTTTATAATCTGTTCTTGAAAAAGGCAATTCCAATACTACATTTTAAGGTAGTACTCAGAGAGCATCAATACACTACTGTATAAATGTTGTATACTACTGTTTGGATAATAGGAGGGGATAGATTTTAGCATTAATAACAACTTCATAAAATATCCAATAATCAGTTAATTTGCTTTGATCTGTTAAGGTACTCTAAGCAATTACTTGGCTGACATACAAAAAAAGATAAAGTGAATTTACATATGAAGTGTAATAACACTTGAAGTGTAATAACAATATAAGTATTTAAGTGTAATAACAATATTATCATCATTCTTGCTAATACATCATCATCATGAGAAAGTAAATGAAGGTATTAATTTTATTCGTATTTGTATTTTGGAGGTGTCTGAATATGCAAAGCAACATCACAGCCTCATCACGCTACAATGTAAATAAACACAGTATTTCAAATAGCATCTGCCTCTATCGCATGCTATTATTGTCAAAGTATATAAAGTATGAACGTTACCTTTGAACTGAATAAGTGTTTTCATTTAAAAATATAATTAATTCTATTGTTCAAAAACTGGAATTAAACCATCATGCAATGATTCACATTACTTTACAAATAATTTGATGGCTGCTACTGATCCTTTTCATTGCAGAGCAGCTTAACACAGTAAAGTAAATTTCTCAGCTTGGCCAACTGATTGATTTCATAAGCCATTTTCTGATACAAAAATTCATAAAACCATAACTATTACGAAATAGCATCTGAAGTATTTTTAAAAATACATAACTATTGTCTGAACCTTCAGAGACATACCTTGAAAATAGGATACTCTTTATTATTCACTGCATCACTTACACCTTTTACATAATGTAATCAAAGGATTTAAATAACTCAATTTAATATTTATCCAGGAACTGGCAGCCAGTATTCTACCCTGAGGGACGTAACTCTTCATAAAAAGCTCATTTTACAAGACACTGTAGCAGTTTTGGCATTACCAGCACCTCTTACATAAACCATGCTGAAAACTATAGTTTATCCTGCCAAATGCCTTTTGTACATATGGTGTTTAACAGTACTCTGTAGGTCTGTAAGCCAATAATAATAGATTTAAGCTAAAAATCTGGAGACACACATATATGTAACAGAAAAATTTAAACAATGCTACATATTCATATATTTACTTACATACCCCACACGCATATAAACATGCATGATTTAAAATATTCTTTAAATTCATATGCTAACTATAACTCTCATAAAAATAACATCTCTTTCAATTTGCAGTAGCTTCCTGAAGTTTAATTCTCCTTCTATTGACATCAGAGGCAGAACTTCCATTAACTTCAGCAGTACAGAATTAGGCCACAAGAAACATGAATAAATATATTTAAAGACAGCACATACACATTTGTAAAATCTTCTAACTATGCAAGGGCAGGCTTGGCACTTTATGAGGTTAACTTCCCCAGTAAATTTCCAAATTAAATTTAAAATAACATATTTGAAATACTACATCTTTGATTAGTGGTCTACAAATACTGTATATAACTATAGAATAAAATCCAGTTATGTATCTACATGTGGTAAGAGATGGACCTGATGAAATGTACATTGTAGGTAATAACGAACTTCACAACCCTTTTTACATCTGAACAGCCTGATTTTATGACATACTTTGACTGAAGTGAATCAGTGAGTTAAGTAGTATTTAATGCAAGTCTTCTTTAGAATTAAGACACTTTTTATAAAGATGAGTAATACAGTGTTAATATATTAACAACTCCGCAACATAAAATAATGTTGAAAATGCTTACCACTTTCAAAACAGGCATCAAATATAAGATGTCCTTTTTTAGGCTGTCCACAATAACCAGCTGGGAAAACAGTGTACTTGCTCACGTTCCCTGCTATGATATCATCACTTCCAATGGCACTACCTGTTGCAGCAAAAGCAAAAAAAAGCATGAGCATAAAACAAAAAACTATAAAAAACAGTAGAATGATATTCCCCCATGCTTTTCTATATAACATTAAATTTGCACCACTTAACATATGCACCAGTAAATGAACTCTTTCTTTTCAAAGTTTATTTAAGAATTTGGATATAATAATGGCATCATATGTTAAAGCTTCTCTAAGTGACAAACCACATAGCCTGGTTTCTTGCACATGCATGTCCTGTGGCTGAACACTCTCATATGCAATAGTCTGATATTCAGCTGGATCCACTTCTTTTGACTGGAGCTCTCTAATACGTATATTCTGGATGGATTCCCTAGAATTGAATTCCTCAGCAGCATCTTACTTTATCATAATCCTCAGCAGCATCTTCCACACTATGGGCATTAATGGGATCTTTTTCGTCTATCTTGCTGCCTATTTTCATGCATCTTAAATGAACTTAGAACCTATGAGACTGTTAAGTCCCACTCATATTTGAAATTTGAAAATTATTAGAAGGGAGAGACATACACACATGGAGGCATGTGATTATCTGAGCCTTGCTTGCTTAGGAAACAAAACGCAGAAAAAGAACTTAAAGAAAATTTTTTTAAAACATGGGGTTTATTTCATAATAAAATGTATGAGGACATAAATTTTCTATACAATGGCATGATTTTTGTCAAAATATATCAGTACTGTATACACTGAAAGCTTTGTCTTTCCAGTAAAATTACATTGTCTAACAAATTGCAGTATGCAAAAATTTGTTTCCAAATAGGGATGGAAGAACACAGTGATTTTTTTTATTTGAGAAATGTACAAGAAAGTAASTTAATATTTGTATATGATATTATACATTAATATTACAGTATAGTGAAAGAAATACACAATAATAGAACTAGCTGTTCATTCTTCTTGACATTGGCTCAGCATTTTCTTCACTATTTACTGTTTGGACAACAAACATTTAACAATAGAAAAACTATCTTCTGTGTTACAGAAAACTAGAAGAAATGTGCATGTCTTCAAGTGCAGAAGGCATGTGATGGAATAATGGGATGATAATATCTTATTTCACTCTGATAAATAGGGCTACTAAGGCTTCTAGAAATAGACTTTTGGTCTGTGCTGATTTTTTGACATTTAAATGGGTTACGGGGGATGATGAATGTGACATAAAGCTCAATTTGTTTTATTTTTATATTGAAAACTATTTCACACAAATGTTACAAGCAATTCATATTGGTCCTGAATGATGAAAACAGCTTATTAATTAAAACTGACCTTTCCATACATAAATGTATTCCACCTCTTGAGGCAAAACACCTTAGCTGAGGTAACAAATTATATCAACGTATTAGTGACACCACAGTTAAAGGGTCTGTCAGGTTTTCTATTATATACCCMTATTTTCAAAGGTATATAAATCCCAGATTAAAAAATATGTATATCCAGACCAACACTCAGCATACAAATCCCCAGTCTTCCCAGGGAAGAAATTTGAAACTTACTCTCTTTGAGAAGTACTACAACAGAACAAAGAGAATTTAGGCCTTTTCTTACTTTAACATAATCCAAAAAGTTAGATATTAAATAATGCATGCTATCATTTTTTAGCAAAATTATTATTTGCAACCTCAAGGTTATTTTTTTAGACTGAATAATGACCCACAGATAGCAATCTGTGGCATTTAAACTGCTTTCTTTGTATGTAAAATTGCTACTTATGATATTTTTAGCTAGATGTTTTTACCAGCATGCTGATACAATTTGTTTAAAGGCTGGTAACACCAGAGGTAAACTTAGACCTGGACGGGGCATCTGTGTATCTGTATGGCCATAATCATGTCACTTGATACAATTCATCCCTCAGCATCATGCAACCTGTAATTCAGAACAGCAGCCACATGAAAACCATTTCCTCAGTTTCAGTTCAGTGCCACTTTGATTAAGAGCCCCCATATACCTGTCGCAGTTAGTCAAGTTAATTGTTTGTAATCCAACCCATGGAATCAAGGATACAAAGAAAAATTCAGGGAAAACCTGCAGATCTCCACCAAGAATGCACGAGCTGCCAGGGACCAAAGTGAAAGAATGGGAGGCAGGGAGTCAACTGAGTGGAGCAGTAAGAAGACTGAACTCCTTCTGGTTAAATGCTCCCTTGTAAGTCTCAGCTAAAAGTAATAGGCTTCTTGTAATTCTTAAAAGATAGCTGGGAAACACCACGTAGATGAAGATGAACAAACTAGAAAAGATTACATTCATAATACTGCCACCATAAGACAGTGTAGAAAAAGCAGGCGGAAGACAGAGCTACATCTCCCCTTCCACCTAACTGACAAATTAGAAAATCTGCCAGTGGAGTCTTTACATGATGCAGAAGGAAGCTGTCAAGTAACTGTGTCCTAGCAAAAAGTTTCCATCTGCTCCTCCTGGCCTAATGCAGCCATTCAGGAATGAGAATAAAATCATCAAATAGCCTATAATTCATAGTCATTTAATAATATTAATCTTTCCTTGTATGTTCTTTATTACACAGTACTTTGAATATTCAGAATGTACTGTTGTTATATTTTGAGTTATATTATCTTTAGTTAATCTCTAAACATGCAAACCTACAGTCTTTGAACTTCATGTTATTATACAGCACAACAGCATTATACCCCTTCTGGCATGTTCTCCTTGGGTGATAACAAAAAGGCCAGGCCATGGGCCGAAAAAGAGCCTGCATTGCTGTATTACTAGATTATAAGGCATGGCTTCATGCTTGTCTGTTCAGCAGATTCAGTGAGTGTTGCTGAGAATACATTACCATCATCAGATGGAGAGAACTATGTCACACTGTGCCGTAAGTCCTCTGGCCAATAAAGGGATACTGTCCTCACAACTGGGGAGCCCTAAGTAGATTTTCCTGACTGAAGGCAAAGATGTATGACAGAACCTTGTAGGGAAGGGAAATAGTACTTCAACCTGAAACAAACTGAAAGGGAAAGAAGAGAATTAGCTGAAGTACGTCCTGCTCATTACACTTAAGGAGACCAGATTCTCCTTTGAAAAAGGGTTGGATAAGACAAGCAAAGGCAAAAGTAACTTAGCAAAGAAATTTTCTCAGACTGTAGGTCTTATTTTGTCAATTATTTTTCTTATAGGTTGTAAGACACATAGCTATTTTATTCTAATTCTTCATAGCCTAAACTCCTGGAGCCTCCAGCAAATCCCTAGGATTTACTTTTACCACAGTATTAAACTTTAATGGCAATTTTCTATCAGGTACAAAATCTGTAGGTGTCTGAAATCTCTGTAAGTATATAAGCTTTTAAAATAAAACCTGGACAGAGTCTTCTAGTATCTGCATTCATCACTATTGTCATCGTGGATATATGTCACATCAAACTAGTGAAAATGAATAGAATCAGTTACAGGTGACTGGGATTCTTTGGAGGAAGAGTTTGGAAACTTCCAGAGCTTCTTGCTATTCTTAAGTTCAAAGGGTAAAGCCAACATTTTTTTCATTTAGGCAAAGATGAAAACAGTATTTGCTACAATAAACATCATGCAAATTTAGGTACATTTTCTTTAAAAACTGCAGGTTTTAGAGGAAAGTACCTCTTTAGTAAGTAATAGTTACTCTTTGAATTGGGTAAACAACGAGCCCAGCTTCCAGCTGTGACAAACTTCAGGATCGACGGAGTTAGCAGCCGGCAGCTACACTCATGCTACATTAGGTAGGAGAGCACAGCTGCATTAAAACAGACATAGAAAAATATAGAGTGAATTTGCCTGGAAAACCTGCATCATTCTTACAATGAGACTTACTGCCTAACAAGGATAGCCAATTAGAAAGGTAAGGTAACATGAAAAGATATGATAACTGCAAGTGAACTTTGTAGAAGTTTTTCTTTAAATATTACAAACGTCATCAAGACGCCTCTCATTCTGTTGAGAGCCTTATTTTAGAACAAAATTAGGATACATTTTGCTACTGATAATTTCTATGGTGTAAAGATCTAATAGACAGATTCCCATCATTCAGGGGCCAAGAAAAGTTTCCAGGTATCCTAACAAAGAGCTTCAACAGCCTTGAGCAGTATTGTTATTGTAAACCCACACAAAGAAGTGAATCTGAACTCAGTACAGTTTGCACAAACAAAAATTCATTCAGATGACCAGCAGCAACTCCTGTTAGCTCCTAAATATAGCAAGTCTCTAGATGAACGTTGCTGAACTCACGTTTTGGACAAGTAACACTTATGGAGCATATGCCAATAACAGTGTCTTCTCCACAAATCAGAAAACTGCAAACAGTGTAATTTTAGCAAAATTCTTTTATATGATAGCATTTGTAGAAATGTATAGTCTTAATAGCTGATTATGTTCTCTTGTTGTTTGATTTTTTTTTAAATAAAAGCTTTTATATCATTTTCCCTAGGCTTCAGCAGCACTGATATTCAGGAAGACTTGTTATTTTTGCTATCAGCTCTGAATGCTCTATGGCCATTCTAAAAATCCTACAGAATTCCAGCTCCACTGGCTTAAAAAATGCTAAGAAAAAGAAGAAAACACAACTGTCATTTTGATCTTCACAGCCACGTATCCTGCAGCAAGGATTGGGCATGACCCTGAGAATCTAAACATACTGCAGAGAGTGTTGTCAATCTGAAATGTACTTAATTCACAGTCACCGTGATCTGAAAAGAAATGGTAGAAATTATGTTAAGACTAGAAATCCCAGGGTTTGGGAGAATACCTGGTGTGGTACCAACCACACCTGCTGCCTAACATTCAGGTACTATGCCCATACTGTCACCATTCAAAGGTCAAGCAGAACAAGGAAAATGTTGATTATCACAGACAGCATTCTCATCCAGCTTGGTCTAGTTTTAAAAAATAGTAACRTTGCATTGTTATTTAGAAACCCAATTTGAGACAAAGCATCTTTAAAGTAATTGCCTCTTCAATTACTTTCCTCCTACAGTTTGACCAACAGACTGCTTGTCAAGAGTCTGTCTCCAAACTGTAAGAGGATATTAATATTCAAGAAAATGTGCAGAATAAAAGACAAGCACTAGTTTAGCAGAGCTCATCAGGTAAATTCTGAGCTTTGCAAAGGTTCTGAAAGTGCTCAGGAAAAATAAACTGCAAGCTTACTGCCATGCACTTGAAAAAGCTTGTGGTAGGTTCCATAAATAGGAAGGAAACATTGTAATTTATTGTTTGGTTTTTTCACTTTTACTGCATAAGTTACTCTTTCCACAGAGGCTACCAGACAACATATGCTTTTACCCTTCCTAACACAATTTCTTGGCTAATGCACCATTAACTTTTTATTTGGAGTTAGAAGATATAAGTACATCTAAATACCTCATACTTCGTTAGATATACATACCCAAACTGATTCACTCTAGCAGAAGGTATGGCATAGGTGTCTCAGTCAAAGCTGAGAGTGGGAAAAGTCTTGTTGTTATATGCAAACATGTCAAAGCAAAAGATGTCACATGGGGTCCCTACAAAAGGCTTGGTGGTACCGCAAAGAGCACTTTGCTTAAACATTCATATTGAGCAGACAGCAGGCAGCCCAAAGATAAGTAGGAACAAAAAAGTACAGAAGATGCTTAGCCCAAAACAAAGCCGTCAGCTTACTGGCTGACCAAGTATGAAAAGATGATGAGAAATCTCCACTGCCYCACCCATTCAAAAAAACTAGATCCAGATAGAGATACAGTTATCAATCCAAGGACAATTATAGCTCTTTTCCAAAATCTAGTGAAGAACATTGAACTGAAGAGAACACCCGGCAGACAAATCCTGCTGTGAACAATGATTCCCCATTCCCAGTGGCTGGCACTGTCTTATGAGTTTACAGGAAAAGAAAATAAGTCAACTTGTGTTGACTTGTATTCRGTTTATATGTAATATTTGTTTCCAGTCTTTAACCTAAAAGCATAACTTCAAGCTTTACTTTAAGAATATTTATTTATTATCTCAAGTTGGGATATCTCCAAGGATATACCTTCTTGTCAGAGGCAAATGGCAATGGAATTTTTTGTATCACTTTAGTGAAACCCAAAATGTCTAAGAAGGTATGAACAGTTTTTCCTCATGAAAATAAAAAAGCAATTAATGCTTTGAACTCAGTAAGCAAGAAAAAAATAATATCCATTACTCTCTTTACCACACTTATAATCTCTAACCTATCCTCTAGAACACTCATCACCAGAAATGAAAAAAAATACTAAAAAAAAATAATAGTGTCAAATATGTTAACTGAAAATATGTTTATTTAAAAACATTGTAAGAATCAGTGAATTTCAACTCATATACAGATTTATTCTTTAACAAGTATCAAAGATATCACATGATGCAACAGTTGCTATAGTAGCAATACTTCTCTAAACAAAAAACAGATCAAAC
The DNA here is from genome assembly GCA_030449065.1 of Oceanodroma leucorhoa. Taxonomy (NCBI): domain Eukaryota; kingdom Metazoa; phylum Chordata; class Aves; order Procellariiformes; genus Oceanodroma; species Oceanodroma leucorhoa. Next base: position 584,710 of record JASVER010000010.1, on the reverse strand, counting down.
GAAAGCATAAAACATATAAACTGTAAACAAAAACATGATGCATCACATACATCCCCAACTAGCAGAGAAAAGAGTAAATAATAGCTACCGAGCTCAGCTAGTCCTCAGAGTTGCATGTGCAAAAAGTAATTGTATCAGCAAGTCCATCCTTCCTGGGAGATAAGAAATGGCTCAGAGAATTAGGTCTGCATATGAATAATAGGATGCTGAAACACCAGTTGAGGAGTGCATAGGAATTCAAGTTCTAGGTCAGCAAGAAATTTTTTGGGGGTGTTCCTACCAAGCAAGAGGAAATTCTGTGCCTAGGGATTCTGAGGCAGGAAAAGAACTGAAGAGTTAAAGCAGATCCCTTGTGTGGTACTAAAGAACTTCAATGGGTAAAAACTTTCTTTTGTAGGCTCCCATGTGTTTTTGAAATCTGTAAGCAACTGATTTCCCAAAGACAAGGAGTGCATGTGACCTGCAAAAAATACTGAGTCAAAACAGGCAGACAATTGCAGGAATTGTAGTTGGTAGAAAATGCCAGGTGAGGGCAAAAGCTCATGATACTACCCACAAAACTGGAAAAAGAGGTTGGTGGTTGAAGTCACTCACTAGTACTCACTGGTACTATCCTAAAATGCTGTAAATATTTCCCATGCCTCCTAATCCTGAAACAAATCAGCTTTTATACACCTGGTTTTGTACTATATGTGGGGGAGGATGGAGAAAGTGGGAGGAAAGGAAGGGAAGGGTTCATGGATGTATGCTATGTATATATCCATATATACATATAGATGCTAGTGATATATCCATGTTTCAACAGCTGCCCCAGGTATGACGCATTGATTTAACAAAAGCAGGATATCTAGCTTAAACTTTCAGGTATATTAATGAGACACATGTATATACTATGTATTTTCAAAAACCTTTCTTTGACATTTGCAGAACGATTACCTGCAAAATGCTTACTAAAAGATATTTCTGAACAACCTCAAGAAATAGCACCAGCCAAAGGATACTGATTCAGTTAGCTATACTTGGTGCAGATCAAACGTTAATTTCCATGTATAATACTTTAGGTTTCATACAAATATATGAAACAGACAGACTTAATCCATACTTACACTGATCAAGCAACAGAGATCTGGCCTACAGACTACATTGACCATTTCCCTCCCATGCAGTAAAATCATATTTTATTGCAAATGCTGTTTTCAGTATAAGAACATTACATCCTCTGTGGGTTTTTTTTCTTTATCCTCACTGTATATTCTAGAATAAATAGGTTTTTTCTGATTTAAGAGCACAAGACATGATTAATGAACAATCAGATTATGATATGCTAACCAAGAGTGAGCACTATGTGAATCAGGTGGCCTTTATCCTACAAGAACAGTATAATCAAAATTGGTTTAATGACGGCATAACTGAAAGAAGTCAAGACAAAATAAATTTCTAAATTAAAAATATCTCACACTGAGGCAAGATAAATGCAACTAAAATATCTGCAACTAAAACACAGCAACCAGTGCAATGATCCTGACCCATGACTATGTAGCCTTCAATGACTAATAAAGTCAAAATCTCTGGAAGTTAACAACTTAACAACAACTTAACTTAAAGCTCTCTTTTCTTTAGGATCAACTGATTGTCAGCTGGGAAACTGAAAAGGACTCAATAGGTAAAAATTATTCCTGATATAACAGAGAAGTAGGTTTATTTCAGCTTTCTCAAAAGGTCAAGGCTTTGTTTATTTTAATTGTCCTAGGTTTCATACTCCTCAGTCCTGACTATCATGTTCAAAGTGCTTGCCCACAAAAGGCATCTCCTAAAAGTACTAAGTATGAAGTACTATGGAAGTCTTTCAAGAGTATTGGCAAGATCAAGTAAGAAACATAGAAACAGTGCTTTTTCTGTTTATGAAGATTACCCCTTTCATGTCAAATTCCCAGCACTTTTAATGTCTTAATATGTTTGCTGATTGAACAGGGGCTTTCCAGACCTGTATTTAAAGAGATGTCTATGCCACATTTTGGACGACATGAGCCTATCTGCTGTGATCCCAGCAAGGTCAAAGGAAACCAGTTATAGCTCTGACGCTGCACCTGAGCTAATAAACTATATCATGGACATTATTTCAGGTTCAGCACTGAAGTAATACAGCTGTGCCTTCTAATTTGGATCAGGCTTTTAGCTCATTCTCAGGTATTCTCCAAAAGCAAGCAGCCTGGTGAGCCTCAACACAGGCCAGCTGTGGTACTACAACGTACCCGCTGTTCAGAGGTATTTTGATTTTTCGGTATCTAAAGTGTGACTACTGTAAATTTGTTGTGGATACACCTGTCCAAAGAAAAGGATATATTTGATTATCACTGAGTAAGTCTCACATTCAGGAGACTTGAATTCAATTCCTGACTCAACCACTAACACCTTTATGCTGGTAATGAATCCTTATCCATGGGAAATTAGGCTTTCCACAAGGGCTCCACAGAGCACAAAATCCTGTGGGTAAACACAGCAGCAGTTTTGCATAGCACTGTCTTTCTCTTCAAGACCCTGTACTTCACAAAAATTGGAAGAGAGGTAATTGCACACTGCTTCAACTGCTTGGGCTATCGTTACGGTAAGTGGTAAGTGGTAGGTGAAAACTGGGTGACGTAAATTCACTGGCAATTTCCATCCTGTATATTATGCACCACAATTCATGCATCCTTCTTTGGGTTGAACTTCTACTTTTCCTTGGCTCTTGAATATGCGTAATTTAAAGATATGGGTTTACCCTTGCTTCCTATTTACTTTTTGTTTAGAGGTAGGCATGTCTTCTGTCAGCCGTAATTTAAGTCAACAGTAGTTTCAGACACAGCTAATTTCTTCACTTTGGAGTTAAAATCTTCTTGACTACTAAATATTTAAAATAATTTGGGGATTTTAGGACTGTTGTGGTTTAACCCCAGCCAGCAACTAAGCACCACACAGCCACTCACTCACTCACTCCCCCCCGGTGGGTACCACTTCTGGAATCATTTGTTCCCCTAGGTTGCTGAAATCAATTACACTATTAATTACTGCCATAATTATAATTACTCATTGAAACAACTCCTTTAACTTCTTAGTTGAGAATAGCATCTTTCCCCCTACTTTCCAAAACAGTCCATTCCAAAAAGTAATATTTTAAGCCACTGAGAATTTCTTCCACCCAAGCATTGCCCACTCACATTGCTGAATTTACTCTTTAGTTCAGAAACACTTTAACATAATCTAGTATTTCATGTCAAATAATTAGATCATTGCAGTGTTATATTTTATTCACAAAGTATATAGCAAAGTATAGCAAAAGATTTAAATATTGTTTCAGAATTCCTGTTTTCTAACATAAAAATGTCAGCAAAGCAAACTTCATCTATTAACTCTCTTGCATCAGCAACGTAACAACAGGAATTTAACTACAGAGAACACTACTAACTAATACACCATATTCAGCAGTTTTTTAACTAAGGAAATGTTACGTTGTTACAATATTTATAGGAATATGAAATGCAAAGTATTTCAAATATTCAGAACACAAGCCAAACTTCTACCTACAAGAAGGCTTACATACGGAAAGCTCTGAGATCAAATTACTGATTATTTGTACTGCTTAGAAATAAAATAGCCAGCCGATATACTGATACTCTGTGTAGTTACAAAACATCTGTTATTCTGCAGTACTACAGACCTCGTGTATAGGTAAGTAGTACAGAGGCAAGTTTATCTATCTTAGATAGGCAAGCAATCCTATTTTATATGGACAGTTCCCCTGAAATAATGCCACTGCCTTTGGATTTGTATAGGTTATTTGAGGAATTTTTCATTAATCAAGTGCATCATACTATCCCATCTGCATTATATATGCATGAAAACATGATAGTCACTTGATAGGTGTTACCCAGCTCTAAAGTTTACTGTAATCACACAGTAACTTTGCTGTTTATTGCAAATGAAAACACATCAGTAGACCTGTAATGAATCCAGCTGGCTTTCTTTGGAATGGATTCCTGCTGCTCTGCTCTGGTGATTCACAGGAACTGATGTTCCACTTGCTGTTGTGGAGACTGACATTCAACACATTTTTCAAGGTGGTTATGAAACAATATGTAAAAGCAAAATCTTGCCAGTTTTGACTCATGATTGTGAGATCCACTGCTAAGTAAATAGTTCTATGAATTAGCACATAAATGAAATACAGTTAGATATAATTCAAGACAACTACTTTCTTCTCCCGCCCCCTCTTCTACTCTTGATTTTTGCCACAGTGAATCTACAAAATCAGCCAGTTAACCATACTGAGAGAACAGGGACACATATGTATATCAGAAAACATACGTATCAGACTATATACGTTCTAGTCTCTAACCTTAATACATTACTTATCTTAAAATAGAACCAATCATGAAAACACTTTACTATACACATATATACATCAAACTCAATGCCAAACATGTGCAGGATCAGGGCCCTAGATTTAACACTAAAGTCCACATCTCTGAATTCGCATAGCCTGTGACAAAATGAAATTGAAGTCATTATTATTATTTTGGTAGAGCAGAGTTTTCCAAACCATTCCGACACATAGACAGTAAAATTACTTCAAAAAAACATATTTAAAAATCTAAGGTCAAAAAATATAGCTCTTCTTAAATGACAGGCTTCCCCTCTATAGCAAAGTCAAGAAAATAATGAGGTGTGGGGACAACGTGACAGGGAAGCTGGGATATGGGACACACAGATGTGTACCTGTAACCAACTCTCGATTACTTGTAAATTGGTTTACCTCTATTGTAGATTAATTGCAGGCACAGCTTGAGCCTGGAAGAACTTATTATCTCAGGTACAATGCAATCTAAACATGGCAATTCTGCATCAAGGCTCTGCATGCCAACTACTTTTGGGGATTACTTGAGAAATCTGAGCTGGTTTCTATAGAATCACATAGTTCTGGAAAAGGGCAGCACAATCAATCCTGCAGAAACAAGAGYGATGTAGCACGAAGCATACACCTAGGTGGGTCTGCTGCAGTCAGTCCGCATCCAGCAGCACCACTGCTAAGCAGAGGCAGCACTGCTGGATCTGAGTGACATTAGCAGCAAATATCTGCACCAAACTCCTCTTCACGTCCTGTTGCACCTCATTGATCCAGGGGTTGGTGCTTTCTGTTACCAGGGTATCCTAACTCTTTATTAAAAAAAAAAAAAACAGTAAAGATGACTGTACAGTCATTTCACTCTATTGCTTTTGTCCCTAAACAGATGTTGCTGGAGGAAAGAGGAGCAGGAGGAAGGCAAATCTCTGAGTGTAGCCAAGTTGTCCATTTCTTCTGTGAAAGATAACAGCTATTGTTATTAGGTGTCCCATTTGGAAAGCAGGCTTGTGCTGCAGATCTCAGTTCCCAGTCCTGTTAGTGGCCCCATGTGGAGATCAAGCCAGTTACATTTTAACACAGGAAGCTGACTTTAAAAACTATTTTAATGAGGATTGTATCTATAAAGCTCAACTTCAAAAACCAGAAATGCTATGTAGGACATATAAATGCATTCTGAGGTTGATCTGGTTTTTTGCATGAGACTTCTGCCTACTAAATACAGTGACAGCAACACTAAAGAAACTTGCAGAACTTCTGTTTTACAAATTTCAGTATAAAACCTATTAAAATTCTCAATATGTCTCATTTTACTTTTTACAAATTCAAAAACCTCTCACAAGTGCTAATAATTAATAGGGTGCTTTGAACTTCACTGAAAGAAAAAACGTTGGGAGGCTTGAGGTAAGTAACTTTCAAAAGCTTTGATTATTTGTCAAAGAAAAAACTGTTTGAAATATGGCTAGGAAATGGTAAACCATTAAGAAGTGGTAACTGGAATACCCAACACATTCATTTCTTTCTTCTTCTGAAATTATATCTTCTGGCTGTATAAAGCCTTCATTAGTATTTCTCAGGTCTCCTTATATGGCAAATTATGTAATAGAAATATGATCAAAGCTGTAAGTACCAAAAATATATTAGCAGCTCTTCTTCAGTGAATTCTTCTAGTGGGGATTGTTTCCACTAGGTAGCTGAAGAAGTTGGAAATTAGTTGAATGTCAGTCTGCTGGCAACAGAGTATAATGATTATTATAATATTTTTCTGTAGCGACTATAGTTAATTTCTATATATCACTTCAGTGAGTATTTCAACTTAAGCAGTAAAAACTCAAGTAGTTAGTGGTCTTACAGGGTGCTTCAAATTTACTAACAAACCCTTCTCTAATATCCCCTGGACTTTGAACTGCTTAAGCTAAAACGTACAGATGCTATCAGTAAGTTCCGGCAAATGTGTTTGTTGAACAAAACACATTTTAGATTTGTTTACAAATACATCCTGCAGCATTTTATAAACAATGGTAAATAGCTGTTTATGGCGTGTGAACACCTGCAAGACTGGGCCCAGTACCCTTACAGTTTTCCACTGGCTTTTGAAATCTCTTAATGTTGACAGGAGAATACAGGGGCAGATCTCTTTCAGCATGCAAACGGCAAAGTCTTTTCCCAAACACTGAAATTCAGCTACGTTTACAGGCTAGTAGTGTATATTAGGAAATAAGCTATATTGTTTATAAACACTTGAAAATTCAGAAATAATTTAAGAAAGGACAATTCAATTGAAGAAATTAAATTTGCCTGGAAGGCCAGAAGTACCACTGATGTACGGTGTTATTTTAAAGACAAAGATTAAATAACATTATTAAAGTAACTAGCTCATTTCTCCTATTTTAAAATTCCTCATGATAAAGCCAGTGAGAAGTTCCAGTTATCAAAAAGACCTATATTTAAAGACAAATTAGGTTGTCTTATTTAGTTCGGCTTTTTATTTAATAATTAAGGCCACCTAATAGAAAGCAGTATGTTCCTGATACTGGAATGTGTTCATACCATATGTGGTTAAAGATTTTTAAAAGAATAACTATTTTTTGAAAGAATAATCAAGAACTATCTTTCAAAATAGTCCAGCTAAGCACTATCATATTAAAATCAATTAGAAAACACTGCAGAATTTACACAGCTATTCTATCGTGCCCTCCACATGCAGATCTCTGAAATAACGATCTCAACACTAAGCATTTTAGAAATGTTAATTACTACCCAAACTTTGAGTGGGGGTTCAGCACTTAGCAGCGGTTTGAAGCTCTCCTCGCTGAAGCCAGGTCAGCCTGGCTGTGAATGCTTTCGAAAATTCTAACCGTTTTTAATATGAAACGTGACTTAACATCGCTCAGCAAGGTATCTATCATGACATGTAAATAAACAGAAAAACTACACATTCAGCTGGGAAATCTGTTTGTTTCGATAACAAGGATCTTTGGTTTAAAGACATATATTTATATCCTGTCCAGTACTGTGAGTAAATGCCTTTTTTTGCTTTCACTATGATTTCAATGACGATAACTCAATGAAATACCAGAAATACTAATATCCACAAAATGACTAGCAACTATGGAATAACACATATTAGAACTGTCAATCCAGGCTAATATTCAGCTGTCTCAGATAGAAAACTATTACAGAACTCAGAGATAACCTGCACCCTTTGATCATTCAGGCCTCTGGAAGCAAGTCTTCTGAAGGTAATATAGATGCCTAGAAGCATAAGAGTGCCCTGGGAAGAATGAGATAACTAGTGAAATTTTAGCTGGATCCATGTCTCAAAACTTAAATACTTTCATCTGGTTCGTGGGTCAAAAAATAAGCAAATACAGGCATTCTGTACTCACTTTGGCCTACTCCTAAACCTTCCTTAGAGAAGTTAATAAGGTCCTCTTTGCTACAGAATTGGAAAAATAACATTGATCTGTTTCTGAAGAAACTTAACTAAACTGGCCGTCTTGCTGTATCCTGTATCTTCCAAAAGTTTGAGACATAAAGGTCAGCTGAGCAGAACAACTGGAAGTCAAACCAAGAAGCTCCTGAAAGTAACTAACTAGTCTTAATCACTTCCATTCTCCTGCAGACTTCATTTGTGAAGATTTAAGTTGCTTTTAATTTGGATTCCCAGCTTGAGACATGAAGGCTTCAGCCTGGAAACCCAAACAGGGAAGCATACAAATTTACGGTTTATTGCAGACAGCTGATTTGAGCAGTTCCAAGGAACCAGCTAGGACTAAGGAGCCAATTGCAATGGGAAAATTATTGATTAATCCAGGAAAAAGCGAGTTGAATTGCAGCACTCTAACCAAACATCAGAACACAGAAACTATTTTAATGGATTAGACCAGATGTCTGCCTAGTCCAGAGAGGACAGCACCAGAATATGAACTCCATTGTGACAGTTGTGAGATAATCTACCCTCCGTATTAAGTCTCAATCTCATTTGAAACACACAGGTTGGCTTAAACCATGATATAGAAAATAATGTTGAGCATAGCAGTATAATAGAAGTTGATGGTAGTCCTTCTTCTGAAGTACTTTGTGCAATTCTATGTGTCCTAATCCCCCTCCCCAATAAAAAAAAAACGTTTAAAAATTTGCAAAATCTACTACAGAAACAAAAATCTTCTACATGAAAAAGGAATGGAAATATTAAAAGATTTGTATATACAGAAACAATAAGCATAAATACCAGTGTAGAAAGATTAACAGAATTACTTTCCTACAACAGAAGAATAAGGAGATACTAATAAAACTGAAATGAAAAATTCTTACATTATAAAAAGGTATGTTTTCTATAAAGTATAATTAATATACAAAACCTCAACACAGTATATTTTCAAAGCCAAGAATTTAGAGGGGTTGTAAGCATCTTAGATGTATATAGTTCAGTATCAGACAATATTTAGGAAGAAACTTAATTTTTAGAATCACCTTTCTGTAAGTGCTCATTATTATTTTCCTGACATCTTTCCCTGACACTGGCTCTTGTCAAACACAGGTTCCTGAATTAAACCAGTAAAGAATGGTCCATAACAGTAATCTGTGTTGCTATAAAGCATGGATAAGTTACCTTTAATTTCTCTGTAACTCAGTTTTCTCATTTGAAAATTACAAATAACAATCAATATTTCAAGATGAGAGAATAAGACTTAGTTATTACTTGTGTTTTCTGATCCAGGAATAAAAACATGATGTTGCAGTAAAAACAAAACAGCAATATAATATAGTCATACTGGCTAAATCCATTTATATGGTTTGAACAGTGTTCAGTCCTTCTGTAATGGCTTTATTCTCCTTGCACCCATACATAAAAATTTAAATTTGTGCAAAATGCAGGTTCCAGAGCTAGATTCCTGTATCTCCTAAAGACTGGTCCAGATCTGACATATCATGAAGACATGCTAAGCAGTCACGATGCATCAAGAACGTTCCCCAGTTATGTTACATGCACAGTGCGCATCAACAGTGTCAGTGTCACCTGGCACTAAGCGGACAACCAGGTTCTTTTGGGGATCTGCCAAGTACCCCTAAAAGAACCTGTCTGTCCCCTTAGTGCCAGGTGACAGTCAGAAATGAAAGTTTAGGGGGTAAAAGGCAAAAGAAAACCAAACCACCCCACCTTTTTTTTCTACAGCCTACTTTCCATGTCCTTTCTTAAAAATGGGCCAAGATCACAAGTTTCCTTCCCAACCTCCACTGATCTCTGAAAGTTTTGGGTCTTTTTCCTATCTTCGTGGTTCATTGCATTTTTAATTCCTCAACTGGTTTCTCCAAAAAAGAAGGACCTGCAAATTAAGACTTGCAAAATGGCCAGACAGGCATTGCAAAACTTAAGCGGACTTGTATTAGGAACATGCAGCAAAAGATGATTTGAGCACAAGTTGAACCACAACATTTATGGGAAAATCACTGATTAGTTAGCTGCTACGGTTAGATGTGGAAAAAGTTCTGGACAAGGTTAAAAATAAAAAGCAAATACTGTAAGGCTGCAGATTTAAATAATGTAGCAGAGAACGCAATGTAAGAGTAAGTTTATGCGCTGATCAGGAAATAGTAGGAAAGTTACATTATATGTTAAAGAAAGTTACTGACAACAGCACAGGCATAGGTAGATGAAGTAGGTAGGAAATCTGACGAAGTCAGGAAATCTGACGAAGTCAAACGGCCACCGGAGATTTGTTTCCTGTTTCACAGCAGAGCCAGAGCTCATCAGCTGTGTTTGCACAGTAGTGTTGCACAACACAGCGGATGCAAATAATCTCCTGCCTCATGGACAAGTTTAATGTACAATAAACTTTACAGTGTGGTTTCAGGGGTTCATAAACAGCATGGCTGAACACAGGGAATTCAAGAACCTTATGGCAAATCCATTTAGATGTAGCCTGTGTAGTATTGTTTCCCAGAGCACAACAGCTTTTCACATATTTATCACTTTTTTTCACCTTAAGTGGCCCAAAAATCCAAAATCAGGTTTATGGATAATGCATCTTCATTTAGAGTCACTTCTGAGGCTGAAAAGCACATGCACAGCAGCTAACACAGCAGGCTAGGAAAATGAACTTTTGGTCCAGGAGCCCAGATAATTTATGCATGATGCTGTGGGATATTACATATTCAGAAAAACTGTCATTATCTTGGTTTCATCCTCCAAATGTTACTATCTCTAATTTTCATAACTTATTTTGGGGGCTTTTGTTTTCACGTGGGTTGGAAAAGACCTTAACTGTGTTTTGTTATAATAGGAAAGACCCCTGTACCTAGAGGATCCTTATCATTCACGAGGAAACACAAAACTTTAGTTTCACCGACAAACTTATCTTCACATTCACAGTTAGAGCCATTGTTAATACATCCTGAATAGGAAGAATAACATTTGGCACCTTATCGTTAAGGAGACCCTCACAGAACACCATATGTGAGATGTAAGGTGTAGGGCATGCTGCCCCTCTGCAGCCTCCGGGTACTTTACACCTCCCGGGACAGGTCAAGCAGCACCTGCAGGTCAACCCCCAAGCTATCAGCCTTGCGGTGCAGTTTCAATTCCAACCCCATGTCTTCATATATTATTTCTTCATTCTAAATAAAGCAGGCCGTAGTTTCTTGTGCGAGGGGAACTCCTGTGCACCACCTCTTTGCTCTGCTCTTCACCACCGCCACCTTTGCCCCTTGTGCGGGGAGGATGGTGCACAGTGCAGGCTACCCCACCACCAGCTCTTCCTCTGCACAACCGGGGCTCTCCCCCGCGGTTTGTTTGCTGGGTGAGCAGGGCTCCCGCCCTCTCACCTTCTTCCCCACGATGGGGCAATCCCCCCTCAGACAGGGCTGGAGTGCCTGGGGGCTCTTTCCCCTCTCCCTGCCTGAAGGGGCACTCCCCACGACCACCTCTCTCCCGGGAAGATGCTCCTCATTCCCCAAGGGAAGGTGCCTCGCCCTCCTCAGCTCCCTGGGCAGGGGCCTCTGCCCCAGCCCCTTCACCTCAGTGCCCTCGGCCAGGAGGCACTTCCCTCCCTTTCCCCTGAGAGAAGGGCTCCGTCTCCTGCGCCCCGCTGCGAGGCGGGCCCCCTCTACTGCCAGAAGCCCCTGGAGAAGGGGGGCTCTTCCCCTCTCCCCCCGCCCAGGCGACTGCGGCTAGCACTGACCCGTCTCTGCCGTCCTGCTCCTCTCCGCCATATTTGTTGTCATCCCCCCACCCCCCCACACGGAGCGAGACGCTGCCTGGGCGTCGCCATGGCAACACACGTCACCGCCAGAGGAGTCCCGCGCCCCCCCGCTCCCGCCCGCAGGCCGCCATGGCGGCGCGGGGAAGGGGGCCGGCGGCAGCGCCGAGCTGACGGACGGGGCCCGGGGAAAGCCCTCCCGGCGCCCCGGGGAGCCTGGCCGGGCCCGGGACGGGGCGGTAGGCGCAGAGCGCCTACTCCCGCCGTCGCCCAGGCCGGCGGCCGCCGCGGTGGTCGCGGGTGGGGCGGCCGTGCGTGAGGGGAGCTTCTGCTGCTCACGGCCCTGCGTGAGGGGCACGTGGCTGCTGCTGCACACGGCCGTGCGTGAGGGGAGCCGGCGCTGCGTGAGGGGCGGGAACGGCCGTGCGTGAGGAGAGCCCCGCCGGCCGCCTGCGCCTCAGTGCCTCTCGCTGCTGGTGTTTACAGGCAGTGCTTGCCCGGGGAAGGAAGGGCTTGTTATCTTCTCCCTGGAGACTGTCTCTACCTCGGCAATTACAGTAACAGCGCCCCGGAGGAGGGGTCAGTAACCGGGTACCTGAGCCCCCACCCGGGCCTCGCTCCCCGCCCGCGGGGAGTCGGGTCTGGCCCTGTGGTAGTCACAGGGCTCCGAGGAGGAGAGGCTCGTTTTGGAGGTGTATGTACCCCTCCACCCAGATCAGGGAGCAATTACAGCCTTGCAACCCGGAGGGGAGTGGGGGGCAGAGGGGCCTGTTGGGGTGAGGGGGTCTCTGTCACCCCAGTGGGGAAGGGAGTGCATCCCTCTTGCTCCGGTTTTCAGCCTAATGCACTGGGGTGGAGCACAGGCATTACGAGGAGACACCCTTTGGGCAGAGATGGCAAATTCATGTGTGTCACTACCACACCCTGCCCCAAAACTCAGCAGGTGAGTCTGATCATGTGGCAGTTATGTCAACTTCTATTATTTTTTTTTAATTTCTTAAGGCAGCCCAGTGGGGAGCTTCATTATGTGTGTGAGTGTTGCCCGTCTGTCTCCTTCTYCCAGACCTAGCAGGTGAGCCTGACCATATGGCAAATACAGTGATGCTTCCTGGGGACGGGAGGGTTTCTGTGTGCGTGTGTTCACAGGCCCACTGGGTGACACTCACCATGTGGCAAATACAGCAACGAAGTCTTTGGTGCAAAGGGGCTAATTATGCGTGTGTTTCCCAAGAGACCCAGCAGCTTGGGTCTGATCATGCGTGTCTCACTAATGCAGGACTGAGATGGAAGCTTCATTGTACATCCTCAACACAGACGAACTCCAACCTCTCAGAAGCGAGTCTAGCCATGGGACAAGCACAGTGTTACAAGCACAAGCATCAAGGCCTAGAATCATGTATATCTGCATACATGGGCGGACATGGGGGTGAACGCACCCCAAACTGGGTGGCTGTTAAAACTGTGAAACAGGGAGTATGCATGCAATGCTAAGCAATGGAAATGGGCAGGACTGTGTTTATGGCCATGTACACACTTGTGTGTTTGCTTCCTTATAGCTAGTAAATTAATGTAACTACTTCCTAGTGACCAATGACAAGTCAGTGAAACACTCCAAGCTTAAAAATCAAGGCAGGTAAAATTGTATCTTCCTCCATCTAAAGTTCTGTCCTTTAAACATCACTTCACCTCTTTGTCTTCCTATCTGGTATGTGCCTTTTCTGCTCCAGTTCAACTCCTCTTAAGACTCACGTGGATAATACCTGCAGGTTCTACACGCTTAGATTTTTCTGTAGGGTCAGTTGCTTGCTTTCTCCCTGGCTTTTGCAGCCTTGTTCATTCTTCTTTCAGTTCATAGTTCTCTGGGTTTTTTTGCAGCATCTATATTTGTGGTTTCTCTTCCTCTGCTGTTTCCTTTCTTTTTCAGTGGCACTTAGGCATCTTTCCTTCATCTACTTCTCTTCACTCTCAGTATCTTATTTTAGTATTATATAAGCTAATTTAATATTACTTTAGTCACATTCCTGTGCCAGTGACTTGATGAAATACCTGTCTAAAGTGGCGTACCAAGGGGGTTTGTGACGGGGTTAGAAGATACACCCTTGCGCAGAAGAACACTGGAGTACGGATACTGTTCTTTGCTCAGTGAGGGCCATTTAGATCCAAGCTCTGGAAAATATTTTCCAGACTTCTCCCTCTGCAGTTTTCATAAACTATAGGGGGTCACTAGCATACTACAAAGGCTGCTGACAGTGAACTACAGTACGTACAGACACACACTCTGCAGCCTCTCCCTTGTATTCTTTTCTCCAGGCTAGCAGATCACCCAGGCCCTGTGCTCTTCCTTGTTTGTTGCTGGGCAAATGATCTTGGGACATCCCTCTACAGAATATGCCACATGTACTCTGATCTTTTTCTTCTGTCCATTCAGATCTCACGGTGGATTGTTTATATTAAATGTTCTTGCACATCCATTGAGAAACATCATCACTACCAATTCAGGCTTAACGTAGACAAAAACATTCTCTCCTGGAATCTCTCCATGTATGTGCATTACAGTACCTCCTACCTGTCTGTCTGTCACAAAAACCTAACCTGATGGTTTCTTTTCCTCTTTACCTGTCTAGTCTGTTATCGAGTCTGGCTTTCTCTTTCTCTATAAAAGGTGACCATATCTATATGGGACATTTTTTTGCTTCTGGTCATCTATCCTGCTACAACCACTTTCTTTTAGGTTCCCTGATAGCCATGTCCCATCCCACCCCTCCTTCAGATAATTTCTCATATTACTTACCTCTTCATTCCTTTATTTAAACTTTCCTTTTTCTTTTTGCCTTTTTTTTAGGTCTTAGACAGTTCTGTCCAAGTCTGCAGTTCTAGTCTGGTTTCTTGTCATGTCCCCACGTCCCCTTATTCCCTTTGTTCTACTTGCTATTCCAGCTTTAGTGTCCCCTCATCCATATTTCATTCCTATCTATTAATACTCATATAGCATTTTTCATCTGTAAATTTCTAAGAATCAAGTGCCTGTGGAGAAACCTTCCATATCAGTTCTTCAGACGACCTCTTTATTCACATTTCTCTGAGAGACTCACTTCTATGGTGACCACAAATACTAATCCAAAGGCCTTTTGCATCTAACTGCCATTCTATTAACTCAAATACCTGCAAGAAGGTCTACTGAAATTCAAGACATCTGGGGGAAAGCACTTTTTCCAGTCAAATTAGCTTGTCTGAGTTAACACACTTGAAAAACCTAGAAATGCCACACTCATTTTTTTAGTCTGAGTTTAATGCTATGTTACAGTCACCTCACCAAGCTGAAATGGTGTTAAATATAGATGATATGCAGTCTTTCCAAAAACAGTAAGATAACTTGACAAGAGAGAACTGGAAAGTTCATATAGAAAGTTCTTTTGAAAACAGAAAGATAACTAAATGGTGTAACTTGAAGAATAAGGGATGAAGAACAAGGGAAATAGTATTCAGGAGAAGCAGTTGCTCATTTTTATTTATGCATTTTTAGAGCACCTGAAAAATATTTTAGAGTGCTCGTTAGTACAAAGACATCTTGATCCCTGCCCTTCCAAAGCTCATAATCTAATTTTGGACATCACAAAACAACAAAGAATAACACGACACCGTTGGCAAAACACTGCTGCCCTGGTTATCATCATCATAATCGTTTCAGCCATATTCCTTATTTCAATGTAATCCCCCCCTCCTTCAGCATCTTAGCAAGCAAAAGCTACTTCACTTTTGTGGCTCTTTACTTATAGCTTATTCCCACCCTATGATCTTTTAATATCCTATAGAGAAATCAACGTCTTCCCCCCACACATTTCATTCAGTAATAACTCTCTACTTGTTACATTTTCAAACCAGCACCTTCATGCTTTCCCTCGCTGCCGCTTCTCACTCCTACTCACCTAATTTTCCTCCTTCAAATCCCCCCTTAAAAATCTCCTATGCTGTGATGTCTACTGAAGGAATGATAATGAATAGTCAGTCAGCTGTGTGCCAAGATTACTGTCTGTCATGGTGACTAGTGTTGTCTTATTCTGATCTGCCTCTTGCATCCACTTCTTGTGTTGGACTGAAAGTGACTTGAAGCAGGCCCCCTTTTCGCTGTGTTAGTTATGGGCTCTGGAGTGGACTCTTAAAATCCATTATATAAACAAATAAAAATAAATTGAGGCAATGGAAATAAAAATGGAAATGCTGGCCAAAACCAGGAAGATTAGGCAGTAATTCAGTTATGATTCATCAGCTTAGGTAAATTTACATAAAAATTAATGTGACTGACAACTCCCTTCAGTACAAATATTGAGAAAGAAATTCTTTTTCTAAATACGGATTTGTGCCATTTTTCTATTTATTTATAATCTATAAGGACTTGAGGAGTATGTTTTACTTTTTTATCTGTGCTTGTATTTGAAACATTAGATATTCCATTTTTTGTTTGTTTATCTTTTGTCTGCAGCCCGCAAGACTGTGTGGTGACTAAAGAACGTGAGAAAGCATAATACCACAAGAGCAAAGACTGAAAGGAAAAAAGATTTCTGATCACTTTTTTTTTTTAACATGAGTATAATTCAAATATGTTGAAGATAGTATGACTTGCATTACACATTCAATACTTTCGATTCAACTAGAGGTGGCTGCTGTCAATACGTATCTGTCGAAACCCCAAAGATCTTCCAAGAAAACCAATAAAAATCCAATTTTACAATCCTGATATTTTCAGTGTGTTTAAAAAATTGGCAAAAAACACCCTTTTTTACACATTACAAAAAAGCCAGTAGGGTACATTATTGATTTTTCACAAATCATTTTTAAGTGACTCTTAAGGCTGGACGAGAATGAGAAGATAGAGTATTAACACAAGTTTTGCATGCATTTCACACACCACGTATATGGTATGGTGTATGGTATGGTTCTTCAAAGCAGGGATTTAAAAATCCAGATGTAATTGTGTAGAAATCATATAATTACTTTTTTTGTATAACTTTCCCTGTGTAGAATGAAGTAGTGCATGCATTCAAGTATATGTTCTATCGGTACTTCGACTACTGTCAGAGAAAAGGCCATGACAATGTTTCTGCCACAAACAGGCCATCGATGTTGACTGTGCAAGCAGAGTAGG